>PJEM01004725.1:131811-146834 GCA_004023845.1 Helogale parvula
GACCATGGGGAGAGGAAGGGGGAAAGAGAGCGGGGATGAGTGAGGGACACAGATCAAGGGAGACTACTGAATACTGGAGACGAACCATGGACTGAAGGGGGAGGGGGGGAAGGGGGTGATGGTCATGGTGGGGGGCACTTGAGGGGAGAAGCACTGGGTGTTATATGGAAACTAATTTGACAATAAACTATTTTAAAAATGTAAATACTTGTAATAAACTGAAAAAAGAAAAAGTATGTATTTCAAAAGAAGTAAAATAGATAATGCAACTGAAGAAAGGGGCTCAATGACCTCTTGGCCATCATGGCATGGGTACTTTTCTGGTTTTTCAATTAGACCTCTTTCAAATTGATGTGTCACGTGTATGAGTTTTCTAATTCTCCACCACACGCATACTAGTTTTGTATAAAGTAAGCTCCTGGTGTTGTTAATTATTATCCCCTATGTAAGGTGCAATGCTTTATAGAATAGCTCCCTTTCATGTGCCTTTATTTCACTATTACTATTACAGCCTTTATAGATAAATACAGGAAAATTAAAGTAGAAAAACAGAGCACTTTGCAGTAAGGAACTTGAGCCTTTAATCACTCAAGAGCCTTCCCTAAAATCACATTAAATCAGGAAATTTAAATCCATTTTTCGCCAATGGCATCCTCTTTTCATGTGCCATATTTCATAAAGATAATATTAAGACAAATTCAGGGTTATAATGCATCAATTTCCAAGGGGCTCAATTTCTTTCAGATATTTAATTAACACCAGTAACCATCTGTGCCCTAAATCTACTGTAGACAAAATGAAGCTTAGAGACCAAAGCAGGCCAGAGAAACCTACACTGTCCATTTGGTGTGCCTCAGTGACTTCCTCCCGTTAACCTTCCCCACATTATGAGGAAGATGGAACAGTGTGAAGGCCTTCTCACATGTAGAGTTTAATCTATTCATTTCAGGGGCATTTTTCAAGACTGCTTCTCCACAGCTTAAATCTAAAAATTTGGATCTCACAATTTCAATTTCAAAACTGAGAAATTTCAAAACAGCTGAGAAATAATCTAGACAGACTCCTTGTTTCATACACAAGGAAACTGGGAGTACACAGCTGAAAATCATCAAAATGGATCTGCGTGACAAACAGAAATGTTCCACTGAGCACACAAGGAGGTCTTTGGAAGCGGTCTAAACCCTGCAAGAACTTTTTTTAATGTTTATTTATTTATTTTAAGAAAGAGAGAGAAAGAGTATGTGCAAGGGAAGGGCAGAGAGAAATGGAGAAAGAGAGAATCCCGGGCTGGCTCTGCGCCTTCAGCACAGAGCCCAATGCAGGGCTCGATCTCACAACTGTGAGATCATGACCTGAGCCAATATCAAGAGTCAGATGCTTAACCGACTAAGCCATCCTGGTATCCCTAAACCCTGCAAGAATTTATCCTGCTGATCAGTCTTTAGTTGTGATCCTGCTTGTTAAATGTTGGCCAATCAATTTCTAAAGCCCTTTTTAGATACTATAAATCCTCAAGTAAGAAAATTCTATTCAGTCAAACATGGCGTGGACACTAAAGCAGCTTAGGGCCATCTGTGAGGCACCAGGTGCCCTTTGAAGTCATCCTCCCTCTTCTTCTCCCTCCATAAGGAATGGAAATTATGGCTACTGTTGCTGTCTTTACTAATGTGACGAGAGGCACCAAAGAATGTGTAAACATCCAACTGTAAATAAAAAATTCACCAAAATAAAAATTTTTGTTTAGCTTGTTTCATTTCGTTTTAGGCCCTGCCACATTAGTCACATGAATTATGAAACGTAACATACTTCATTATACAAAATTAAATAAACTATAAACATCTACAATGTTAATCATCAATCAAAATTAATCGTTGAAGCCACTGGTGGAGAAAGAGGATGGAGCTATTTAATGAGCCTTTGCACGATAGATGATGCTTCCTGTATTTTTCTGTGTGTTGGGATGATCCTTACAAGACCTCTAGTCAATAGATGTGAAAAACTCTGGCATACAGAGAAGTAAACTGAGGCTTTGGGAGGTGAACTGATCCAAGTCTCACACAACAGGATGGGCATCTCCAAACCCAGGCTTCGCTCTACTGAACAAATGTGGCCACAAGTTCCAACGAAGAATAAGAAAAGATGTAGGTTGTACTGCCAAAGAATTTATGTTCGAAAGACACACTTGGGTCTCACACCCTCACCTATCTAAGAGTTGGAGATTTCAAGCGAAACTCTAAAATTAGTTCCCCCCTCGGATCCTCAGTGTGAGGTCACTGGTGTGGCAGGGGGTCCTGGTGGCGGTCTGGGGGTGAGAGGGGCTGGCTCTGGCCCCTCCAACTATGGTTTTTACTCTATTTCGCTAAAAATTCTCAGGTAGACTTACTCCTAACTATATGAATGCTGTAGGACAACATTAAAACAATCAGACAGAAGTAACTTGCTGGAGTGTGAAGCAGTAAATGCTATATCAGGTGAAAATTCCGTGCACTGATATCGGTTTCCTTTTCAAAGTCCTGGCTCATCCCTGCTCTGTCAGCATTCCGCCCTCAGCCAGGGCTGGCCGCGCTCTGGGCTGCCTAATCTTGGCTGAATTCCACAGGATTTTAGTTGGCCTCAGTAATATTTTTGCTTAGCTCTGGACATACTTCTTCTATAAATGATCTCCATTTTTGCACTGAACTTCTGAAAACTCTCCAGACTGAGGAAGATGTTAATCGACTCGTATTAAGAAGCAGTACCAAATTTTAGTGGTGGTCACCATGGGCCGCAGAACAATTTTGCTTTGTATATTAATATACTTATTTGTTTTTACTTTTAGAAGATTATTACTTTTAAGATCAACAGATGCATTTCTTTCTCTTTATTACATAACTGAGGCTAAAAGACAGCCACATTCGATTTTTTCTCTTTATTACGTAATCGAGGCTAAAAGCTACATTTGTTCCAGCTTTGAAACAAGAGTAAACTCAAGAAACGTGAATTTTGCACCCCAGACATTTACACCAACAAGTGCTACACACGTCTGCCCCTAGCAGAGAAGGAACCCATCCTATCAATACCAGGGATACATGTGGCTGAAGAGCTGTACGGCCAGAATACACTTGACCAGAACCGCTAAGTGAAGTTGGAAAGATCGACGTATCCAGAACCCTACCGCCTCTCACCACCTCGGCGAGCACAGTCCCAGTCAAAGCCACCGCCACTGCTCCTGCTGCAACGGGCTGGCCTCTTCACGGGTCCTCCAGCTGCTGTCCTCACTCACCCTCACCTGGCCCATGGTCGAGTCTCACACAAGTCAGTCACTCCCATTAAACAGAGAGTAAACCACACTCCTGTAACTGAAACTGCAGCAGCTCCTCTCTTTTACCAGGGTGAACACCGACACCTTCACAATGGTCTCCAAGACTTCATCCTGTGAAGATCCCCTTGACCTCGTCTCTTGGCTCTCCTCCTCCCGGCCACACTGGTCTACCCACTGAGTATCAGGGACGTTCCTGCCACAGGGCCTCTGCACCGGCTGCTCCTGCTGCCGTGAAGCCCGACGGCTAGCCCCTCACCCTTCCAAGCTTGGTCCAAACACGGCCCTCTCAGGAAGGTCTTCTCACCTTCAGCAAGGACTGCCCAGGCCATTCCTTTGCAAACAATGGAAATTTAACCTCCCCCCAACCAATACCTGCATTCTCAGCCCTTTTAACCTGCTCTAGGGTTTTTTCCATGCTGTTTACTCACTTTCTCAAATACTCTGTACTTCTCTATAATAACTATTATTTATTTCTCCCCACAGGAATATGAGCTCCACTGGGCAGGATCTTTGCTTTGTTTACTAATATCATCCCCTGCCCAGAAGAGCAACCTGATACAGAGTCAGGAACCCAACTAACATTTGCTGAACACACGATGAATTAAAATAAGCAGAGTGAAAGTGGTCTAATATGGGCCCATCAACACCCCACACACAAGATTCTTGCCACTCCTGGTGACGAACGGAACCAGGAAAAGCAAATCGGGAGTCTCAATAGTCCAAGAACGATGGCTCACACCACAGTTCTGGGGAACAGAACTATAAATAATCAGGCAAGGCCTGAGACACAGGGTTAGAGTATCTCGGATGAAATCAGAACTCCTGCTTTTAGCAAATTCATTCTATCAGAAGCCAGCAGTAATCTGCGCACAACTACCCCCCAAAAAGCGTGTGCCTCGAGCAGGCTCGATGAATCCGTTTTACCAAGGAGTGGTTTCCCCCAACCTGATCTTTCATTTTTATCACGTTATCTCAAAGCAGGCAGGGTTCAATCACTTCAAAGACGGCTCTTGAAAGGAATATTAAGGGACAGAGGGAGCACTGTCATTTAATTATGTCTCTTTTTCTGTTCCTTTATTTTAAAAGCATGGGGAAGGAGAGGAGACAGTGAAGAAATTACATCTATAGATCTCCCTTAAAAGAGAGCTATGGTGGTGGCTTTGACTGCCCACTGTGGAAAAGACAAAAATGACCACAAGATTGGGAGGACAGGAATCACAAAATATCCAGAATTTCTAGAAGGAATGAGAGAAAGCTGGAAATAAGGTCGTTTCCAAATGTTCACGGGATATGCATTCCTACATGCTGACATCTGTTGAGAGTCTGTACTGTGTAAAGAAAGAAAGCACGCACACACACAAATATATCGACTTCTACAACCAAGGAAAATCACAGGTGACTCCTAAAAATGGGTAAAGTTGATGCTGGCAGGCGAGGTACGAGGACCCGGAGCAGGTCCCGCAGGACCAGCCAAGAGGGTCCCTGGCTTTGCACAGATGGAAATCAAATGTGAACCGAAAGGAAGTGAGAGCGGTGTTTACTGAAGACATAGAGCAGATACAGATGGAGCATCGGGGAGACTCGGAAAGGAAGAAGGGCGCAAGTCTTTGCTTGAGGTCCAGAGTTTTTACTAAGGGCGGTGTTCTGGTGCACAAATCTCCCAGGCATCCAGGAACTGGTCAAACAAGGACAGGGGCTCAGGCGTCCTCCATAAGTCACTTATGCCCTGGAGCCTGGGGTCTTGCTGTCCAGGTGTCTAGAGTCAGTGGTCTTATAAAGCATTCATGATGACCTCACTCGGACACTCCTTATACGCTCTCCACTGAGCTGGAAGACTCCAAAGATATCATTAACTCCTTTACAAGGTGGACATACACGACGGCGTGTGTAAAGTGGGGGTACAGGTCCTAGCAAGAAGAGAAGCAGGAAAAGAAGCAAAGGGGGAAAAAAGCTTTCTTTTTCATGGGGTCCCTTCCACTTCCCTATCTCAAAGAGATGTGAAAAAGTATTGCACTCTCAGGCAGTATTCCAGGAGCCTGAATCAACTCAATGAATCTTGCTAACAACTCCTATGAATCAAGTGCTATGATCATGCCCATTTTAGAGATGAGGAAGGCAAGGTTTTCCTGTCATTCTCCCCACTCCTCCTCCAGCCTCCCTTTCATCTTCCTAACAGAGGGTTTGGTATGTTGTCCATGATGTGTTTTAGCCAGTACTGCCCTGGTTTATGTCTGTCCTTCTGGCCTAAGTAGTAACAGCACCTACACTTTCAATTTTTTTTTTTAACTGTAGGAAGAAAAAACACCTAACATGAAATTTACCATCTTAACCATTTTCAAGTTTACCTTTACTTTTAAAAGGGTCCCAGTTTACACCATAAGTTACCTGATCAGCCTTGTCTACTTTAACTTTTCTACTGTAACTGCTTACCTACTGGCCTCCTTGACGGAACCGTGGGCTTTTGGAGAACAAAACTCCAGCAGAGTGTCAGGCATACAGTGAGTAAATGTATAATAACTGAACAAATGAATAAAGATGTTCTTCGAAAATCCCTCCTTTGGTTAATTTTCATTTTACAGAGGGAGTCAGCCCTCTACCAGGGTCAGAATTTGAAACTTATAAAGTGTTCCTTATATTTCTGACACGGACACTGTAGCTAGAGAAAGAGCCAGTGGTCCGCAGAATGCTGTAAACGTGTGTTGCACAAAGAAACGGTCATGTGCCCACCAGTGAGCTGTCACAGGAGACCGCAAGAAAATGTGTGTGGACTTATAAATATTTGGACAGACTCACAAGCCTGGGATAAAGAACAATAATAAAAACAAAGAAACTACCTAAAGAAAGGTCTCAAAACAAAGACAAGAGAGTCAAGTGCTCCACTTAAACAGCCTTCTAAAATTCAAATATTATCTTTAGGAACGCAGAACTCCGCACTGTCAGCATACGGGCGCCTGGAGTGAATCACAACACAAATGTAGTCTGAGTTAATCCTGTCCCTTTGAAGAGAGAAATAAGGACCTCCAATTTCAGTAGACTTTTATAAACCTAAGATGCAGTATTTAATACGAAGCTAAACAAACCATCCTTCCCTCCCTCCTGTTTTTTCCTCTCTCTCTCTTCTCCCTTCCCCTCTCTTTCCGCTACACACACACACACACAATGTTCTTCTACATCAAGTTAAACTGAGCAAAAAGATAAAAACAAAATTGAGGGGAAAAAAGGATAGAGTGTGGTTTTTATGCATTTAAATACAGAAAATCCCACTAACCAGGGCAGTGTTATCAACATTATAATGCTAAAGTTCTGTTCTGCGTTTTTAACCTGCACCCACATCTTTGAGTCACTAGGACCACTTGACCACTTGGGAGCCAATCTAATCTCTGTATTTTTCCAGATGGCAACTGTCATTTGGGCCCGAGCAAACCCAAAAGGACCAGTCTGGCCAGCCGTCACATTGCGTACTTGAAAACTCACTCAGAGTTGAGGTGGCGTCACTCTGTTCTTTGTAACTCTGTTTAAGATGTGAAGTCCGAAAGAGATCTTCAGTTCAGAACAGTCTTAAGTGCTTTAAAATCTGCTGTTTCCCTGCTAACCACGGCCCCTTAATTCTTACGAATGTAATGAAGAGAGTATTTTTGAGCTGTTAGTGTACTTGCACTGAACATGACCAGCCCTCAAGCTATGCACGGTATCTGTGCCCTCGGCAAGGCTTCTGTGCTTCTGTCCAAGTAGAAATGCCAAGAAGGGAGGACGGGAAGAGAGGAGAGAGACCTGGTTTTGCAGTGGGAATCCCAGGCTTTACCCAGAGAAAGCACAGGTTTTCTAAATCACTTCAACTTTAGTAAACACACTGAAGCCAACAGGACTTGATCACCATGGAAATTCTAACCTCACAGGGTAAGGAGGAGGGGGCAGGGCGTGGCCCGGAGGGAAGTGGGAAAAGACTAAAGTGAGATCAGGGGAGGAAGTGGGGGAGGTAGGTGTGTCCCGTCCTCCCATCTGGAAGAGGTGTGCTCACAGGGTGAAAGAAGGAAGGCCTCCGCATGCTTCCCGTTCAGGAATCTGGGAACAGGCTGCCTGGCAGGCCACACCACGTTGATTTGGCCTGGTCAGTCCCATCCCAGTAAACTGTGCCACAGCAAAGTCAGGCAGAGTGACGACTGGACTTTATTGTTTACGTCTACAACCCTCACTCTTGTTTTGTTCCCACAAGATCCAGAAAGTCCTGCCTAACTTGGGTGAGACAGAAGTGGGCAGCTGCAGATGGGGCGGGCACGAGCGCGCCTCCTAAAGGGGACATGACGCCTCTACAAAGACTGCAGGGGACCAGATCACTAGGCCAAGAGCTGGCTGAAGGCTATGGCAGAGGCCCAGAGGGGAAGCATGCCCGTCAGAGCCAAAGCGGGAGCCTGCCAGGAGCACCACCAGACATGACTGAGCACGACAAGCACAACAGGAGTTCCACCAGCAGGAGCCTTCAGCGGCCGGGGAGGCCGTCATCACTCCGTCATCTCCAGTCCAGGCAAGAGGCCGGCGCAGCTGCTCCACGGCAGAGCCACGAGGGACCCGGAGGTCACCAGGGGGGTCTACAGATGCCATCCATCCCCCAGCCCACCCCTCCCCGTCTCCCAGATGCCACCTCAGCGAGGTCAGTGGAGGAAAAGGAAATACAAGAATCGGAGCACGGGCCATGTGTACAAGTGAGCATTTACCTGAAGACTACTTAAGTTGTTGCATCAGACTGATTTTACTGGATTAAACCAGGGTTAATCTGCTTCCCCATCCACCTGCACACTGGGAAGGGGCTTGTAAGGAAGATCAGCCCAGATAATTCAAAAATAAGGAATCATTCTCTCTACCTGTGGGTCCCATAAGTAACTACTGTTTCTTCTCGTCCTTACTTCTGACCGCCCACAACATGAGGCAGAGTGAGGACAATAGTGCCCAGTCCTACTGGAGGGACCTCAGTTCCAGGACTTAATTGTGGAAGAACACCTTCTGGAGTTCTCCTTCATTTGCCTGTTGGGGAAGGTGGAGAAGTACCTCCCGTGAGGAATGACCGAACAGACATAGTTGAGAAAGAAAAGAAACCAAAGAAAGAAAATGAAGCATGGTTTTTTTTCATACTTAAAGCTTTATACCCTTAGGGTACATTTTTAGAGAGGCAAAAGGCATCAGGTATTTTCTTCACTTCTCCAGCCTTACCAGAGGTGGACAGGCTCCAGCAATCATGTGACCGCAGCCTGAAGAAAGGTATGTGGCACTGCTTACTCCCTCCCCAACACACCCTCTTCCAGCATTCACAATGGCGACAGGCAGGGAGGAGGCACCCCAAGCCTTTATTGTTTAGCTCTGGCAAGCCTCCCATCTTCTTCAACTGTGATGTTCTGTGTTCAGGGAATTTCCAGCAACATTCTGTGAAAATGGGGATTAGTCCTAGGCTGACGCTGTATGGTAACGGTTGAAGGTTTGGGGTATGTCATGAGCGACAGCGACAGGTACGTTCACTTTATACAAGGTAAACAGGCTGCCTATGCTCTATCTCAGGAAACCCTTCCAACGTCTACTGATGATTTGAAGATCCATTTGCTATTTGCAAATCATAAAGTTCTCCAGGTTAGGGACGAGCTGGTACATCTGGACTGAGTCCACTCATTAATCCATCCACAGGCATTCATATAACTAACCGTAATGACACAGAGCATGGAATCCCACTGTGAAACACAGTAGAACAAGACACAGTCCCTGCCCTCAAGATGCGCAGAAGCTGGTAGCCGAGACAGATTAACTATTAAAGCACCACCATACTCTCAACTCTTAGTTTATCACCAATATCACCAGAGACCAGCCATCCATTAGCCTAAAGCAAACTTCCAATAACGAGGTAACACGCGTAACAGCACAGAGCAAGTACACAGTGTTCGGGAAAATGTTGACTATCTTTCCTATACTCTCTTGACTGGTACTCTTAAGGAAGTGCTGCCAAAATGTAGCACTAAACCCAGGTGACCTAAGGATAATAAGACAAAATTCTGTGAAATTTGTAGAGTGCTTATCACTTGTACTTGAGAGGCATCCTGAATTTTGGCAATAAAGTATATTTGTCCATCAGCTAAGGTCTGACCATTCTCCGCAGAGGACTTGGGTTTCTACAGCCAGTCCAAGTCTGTGGAATGAACACACGGCAGGGGAAATTAACAGTAAATAGACACACACGGGCAGCTTCATCTTTTCTAAGCAAGCTTCTTTAAGTATTATAAAGACTTATGAGCTTTTTCTATTTAACAGCTAGAGAAGAAAGAAAAATAAGACCAATATATCACACATGTTAGCTTGGAAATTTAAGGCCTAGAATGTCAGCCTACTTCTCAAATAAATCAGACTATGGACACCTTTTTTGGAATTTCTGGAGATTCAGCCCACCATTTTATTAAAGTGGCAGGAGAGATTTTTCTACTCCCCCTTGTCCCCACCAAGATCCTAGGAAAAAGATTTGTCTGGCTGGCTCCATCCCAAAGAATCTAAGGATTTGAAACGTCTGCTCATATATGAGACGACAGGATGAAAAAGAGCTGATTCCTTCAGGGAAGTAAAAGTAAAATCATTGAGGGAATGAGGTGCTTGGGTGGCTCAGTTGGTTGAGCATCCAACTTCGGCTCAGGTCATGATCTCATGGTTCCCGAGTATGAGCCCCGCGTCGGGCTCTGTGCTGACAGCGCCTGGAGCCTGCTTCGGATTCTGTGTCTCTCTCTCTGCTCACCTCTTTCTCTCTCTCAAAAATAAATAAAAGTGTTTAAAAAACATTTTAAAACACATTCCTGATAGCTACCACAAATAGGAATTTTTTATTAAATAGATTAAAACCTCACTATTTTGCTATGTTTTATACCAAAAGACCTACAGGACTTTTCTGTAATATAAATAATTATAAATAATATAAATATTATTTATAATAAGCCCTTTCCTTATAGATATAGTTAGAATAAACAATTGGGGTGAGGGGATTTTCAAAATATTTAAGAAACATTTTGGTAAAATCTTACTTTAAAAAGAGCTACATACAGACAAATCTCTCCCACTTCTACAGGTATAATACAATGACATGAACCCAACAAATGCCTCCTGATTCAATAAACACAAAAATCATTTCATACAGATTTCTTAAGCAATTCATCTAGCTGAGTAGAAATTACTCTACTCATAAAAACGAAAGCCTTGTAACACTGTTAACTATGTGCCCGGAACTATTTGAGAAGCTCACCTCACAGTACTCCTTTGAAGTGCTATGATACCCACTAGGGTGCTTACAAATACCCAGGATTCTCCTCCTTCTCAGCACATGGTAGAATGACACCCTGACACCTCCCAGCCTCCTTAAATTCAGGCATGACCATGGGACTTGCTTTAACAAAGTATAAGTGAAAATGATGTGTGTCACTTCCAGGAAGAAGTCTTTTTTTTTAGAGTGAGAGCCGGCACAGGGCTCGATCCCACAACCCTGAGATCATAACCTGAGCTGAAGCCAAAGTCAAGAGTCAGACGCTCAACTGACGGAGCCACCTAGGCACCCCCAGAAGTCTTTAAAAGCCAGTGCAGGCTCTGCCGAGCCCCTTCCCGTCATGATGGGCGGTGGTCCTCAAGTTGGTGCAGCCTCTCCCAGTCCACCAGCTTTGTCAGCAGAGCCCACATACGACTCCCAAGAGTCATGAGCCAGGAGTGAGAAATAAACCTTGTGATGGAAGCTTCTAAAATGTGGAGGCTGTCTGCTATTACAATATAATCTAGCCTAGCCTGAGTCAGACAAGGTAGCTGAAAAAACAGCATCTCTTTCCCAATCGTCTGGCATTTGGACTGTTAATCTAGATGGTTTTCTTCTTACACATCCTTTGCTCCTCCACCACTCCCAGAAAACAACTCATAAAAATCATTATTTGCATTTTAGCAGTTTTTTGGAATAAGAAATTAAATTTTTCTTTTATATTCTTTTATAGAGTAAGAAATTTAAAAATAATATTCCTTTATTTTTTTAATTCTGCTTTTAAAAAAGTTGTTAGCAATTTTCTTTTAATTTTTA
Organism: Helogale parvula; assembly: GCA_004023845.1. Classification (NCBI taxonomy): domain Eukaryota; kingdom Metazoa; phylum Chordata; class Mammalia; order Carnivora; family Herpestidae; genus Helogale; species Helogale parvula. Next base: position 143,187 of record PJEM01004725.1, read on the forward strand.
ATGTTTGTATATATGTGAAAGAGAGACAGAGCACAAGCAGGGTTGGGACAGAGAGAGAGGGAGACACAGAATCCGAAGCAGGCTCCAGGCTGTGAGCCGTCACCGCAGAGCCCAATGCGAGGCTTGAACTCACAAACCATAAGATCATGACCTGAGCTGCCCAGGTGCCCCAGTCATTAACAATTTTTTAAAAAAGGCAATTCAACTTCAGATAGCTGTGAAATTAGGTGATTAACTAGCTGTTACTTAACCTTCTAATTTCTGTATAAGTGTAATTACATGAAACAGAAGTTGGTGTTTTGATTTTTTACTTTGCTTTTCTGTTTGGAGTGTCATTGTAACTACTGTATTGTAAATGATGGAAAATAATTGCATATGTTAAAAAAATAAATTGTGTTATATTCAAATAAAATAAAATTTTAAAAACATAAAAAAAAAAATAAAAATAAAAAAAAGAAAGCTAAAAAATAAAAAATAAAAAAAGGCAATTCATCCTTGCAAAACACACACACACACGTAATTTGCTCTTGCGTAAAATTCAAATATCTCTGTATAAAAAGTAAAAAATCATCACCTCTCTTACCCCAATTCTTTCATATGCATAGATTCACTTTTTAAAAGGGAGAGATGTCACAAAAATAATAAACATATTACTTCGCAACGTGACTACTTAATAGTCCATTGACAGCTTTCCAGTTAAGAATTGCATTGTGTGGCTATAACATAATTTATTTCACCACATCTCTACCAATGGACATTTGGCTGGTTATACACTTTTATTTAATGGCAATGCTACAATAAACATTCTTTTTTCTATTTATTTTATTTTTGAGAGACAGAGAGACAGAGTGCAAGTGGGGGAGGAGCAGAAAGAGAGGAAGACACAGAATCCAAAACAGGCTTCAGGGTCTGAGCTGTCAGCACAGAGCCCAATGCGGGGCTCAAATCCACAAACCATGAGATCATGACCTGAGCTGAAGTTGGATGCTTAACCAACTGAGCCACCCAGGTGCCCTTAAACATTCTTCTAAAATCATACTAATATTTACGTAAAACTTATCCCAAGAAATGCACCTGCTGAGTCAAAGGGTGTGAACACTTTGCATTTGACAGGTACTGCCAAACTGCCCTCCAAAATGATGGTATTGGGATACCCAGCCAGCTCTGGCTGGCAGAGCATGTGACTCTTGACCTCAGGGTCATGAGTTCAAGCCCCATGTAGGGCATAGAGCCTACTTTAAAAAAAAATGACAGTTATCAATCTAACAGGACTAGCAATAGTATATGAAAGTGCCTTTCTCCCTAGATCTTACAAATCTGGATATTATCAATTTTTGAAAATATTTGTTAAGCCAAGATTTTTTTAAATGGTGCTTTGACATTTAATTTGTATTGCTTTTATTATTTTTTTTACAACTTGTTTTCACTACCTGTATATTTTCTTCCCTGTATATTTTCTTCAGAGAAATGTGTGCCTAACCATATTTTTAAATAGGGTTATGTTTTTATTATTTATTTGTAGAGGCTTTTTATCTATTATGAATATTAAGAACTTAAATCTATGTTAGAAATCTTTTCTACAAGTCTTCATTTGTGAATGCTGGGTTCCAACACATAAAATTTTAAAATTAATATATTTAAATTTGTCAAAATTTCCCATTACAATACCTAGGTTTCAAGAAAAAGTCCTTTATATTCATTCCAAGCTTAATAGGTTGACTGTGAGAACATTTCTACAGAGAATACAATTAATCCCACTTTTCTGGCTCTTTAAATCCACGCTGACCTTACTTTATTCTTTAATATAAATGTGTATATCATGTGTCTCTCTGAATACGAAGGCTTTAAGAAGAGAATGGCCTCAAAGCAACTAGTGCAGCATCCTGTATGCAGTAAGCTTTCAATAAATATGCCTTTATTTTATTCCTCCCGAGTCCCATTAGTTTAGAGACAACAGACACATAATTCTTTCCAAAATAAGTTCCATCAGAATTCCTACTGTGCTCAGGGTGACGACACGCCCCGCTCCAACAACCATGTCTCCCAGCCTTGTGAACCGCTCAGGTTGGCAGTATGACACAGTCTGGTTAATGGGACGTAAGCGGAAGTCACTGAACTGAGCTTCCAGGAAGCTCCTTGAAAGACAGCAGGAGCAGCTGGTGTCTGCCTTTGGCCATCTGCCCTCCCCCTTCTTCCTGCCTGGAAGGCAGACGCAGTGCTGGCTGGAGGGCGGCCATATTAAGATTTCAAAGTGACAAGATCACGAAGGGCTTTGATGGTTTTGACAATCCTGGGATGCCCACCTCTGATCTCATCAGAAGAGGAAAATGACCCCTTTACTTGCACAAGACATTAATGAGTCAGGTTTTCCATTAATTGCAGCAGAACATAATATTTAAACTACATGTCATGGTTCGCCCAACATCTTCGCACAGATTTTTAAACATTCTTTCCATTTTCGTGGCTTGAGATGGTCCCTTGAATAGAAGTTATGCTGGTATGAAGGGCAAGTTCTCCATGCACAGACACATTAATTTAAAGAGGTGAAATCAAATCATTAAGCACTTCAAATAGAAATCCAAGTGCACCCTAAGGAGAAGTCAGTAATCAGCAACATATGGTGTCACCTGTGCTAATCCTGGTGCTAAATCACCCTTATCAGGACACCACACAGCTCATTTTAGCTGTGAAGTAAAATCTTAGGGATAAAAGATATTTTAAAGAAAAGAAAAATCATGCCATTGGAGGGCCTTTTAATAATTACACAAGACTAAATGTTTCTTTTTGCCACTATCAATTCCCAAGAATCTCAGCTCACTTTAAATTTTTTTCAAGATTTTTAAAAATATTTATTTATTTTTGAGAGAGAGTGCATAAAGAGGGAAGAGGCAGAGAAGTGGGAAGAGAGGCTCTGAAGTGAGCTCCACGCTGACAGGCTGACAGCAGCAGCAAGCCGGATGCAGGGCTCGAACTCACAAACTGCGAGATCGTGACCTGAGTTGAAGTCAGGTGTTCAACCGACTGAGCCATGCAGGTGCCCTGGCTCACTTTCAGTTTTAAATGAAATTAGGATTAAGAAAATATTCCAGTAGGTACCCAGTGAAAGCCCCAGCACTGCATTCCCCTAGATTAAAGAGGAAAAAAACGAACTGAGGGAATGATTTAAACACTCTGCCACCTGGAAGTACAGTCTCAAAATGCTGGTCCTATTTTAGCCCTCCCACTTCAGCTAGCCAGACCTCCAAGCCTGAAGGAGGAGCAAATGGGCTGAGGGAAGATGGACTGTACCCCAGACGGCAGTCCTCTCCCGCAGAGCCGTCACTTCAATGGGCAAAGGAGAGGCGGGGGCCATAAACTAATCATCTCAGATGACTGGGCACGAGGCTCGGTCATCTTCGCTGCTTCCTCTTATCAGCGACCACAGCTTCCATCAAGAATAACTGTCTTCTAAACAGTGTGGAGGTTCCTCAAAAAACTATCGATAGAACTCCCCTACGACCCAGCAATAGCATTGCTGGGGATTTACCCAAGAGAGACAGAAATGCTGATGCATAGGAGCACATGTACCCCAATGTTCATAGCAGCAATATCAACAATAGCCAAAACATGGAAGGAGCCCAAATGTCCATCACCTGACGAATGGATCAA
>PJEM01004726.1:0-125251 GCA_004023845.1 Helogale parvula
GTTATATGGAAACTAATTTGACAATAAACTATTAAAAAAAAAAAAGAAAGAAAATGAGGCCTGGTGAGCTAAGAATGGATTTCACGCTTTTAAAGGGATGTCAAAACAAATAAAGAATAACAACAAGTGATCCACATATGTGATCTACAAAGCATCAAACATTTATTATCCAGCCTTTTTAAAAAAAAGTAGGTTCCATGCACAGTATAGAGCCCAGCATGGGGCTGGAGCTCACACCTTGAAATCAAGACTCAAGGAGCAGAGATCAAGAGTTGGATGCTTAAGCGACTGAGCCACCTACGGACCCCAATCTGGATTTTTAGAGAAGAAGTTGGACAACCCCTGCTCTAGGCTATGGGATAAACAATGACCTGCTTCTTTAACAAACAATAAATTGCCTGGGGTGGGGCGGGGAGAGATGGAGGGGGAATCTGTAGATTAACATTAAAAAATTTTTTTTAAACAAAAGAGATTTAAAAGAATATCAGTTAATCACAATTCGTGGCCCTTATCTGAATCCTCAAATACACAAACTTAAAAAGTGACATTTATGAGAAACTTGAAATTTAAACACTGATTAGATATTTGATAAGGAATTATTCTGAGGTGTGATATTGTGGTTTATATTTTTATTTTTAAAAATATTGTATTTATTTATTTATTTTTAGAGACAGAGAGAGAGTGCGAGTGAGCGGGGGAGAGGGAGGGAGACAGAGGGTCTGAAGGAGGCTCTGCACAATGTGAGCGCAGAGTCTGATGCGAGGCCCAAACTCAAGAGCCATGATGGATCATGACCTGAGCCGAAATCAAGAGCTGGCCGCTTAACTGACTGAGCCACCCAGGCGCCCCTATGGTTTATATTTTTAAAAAGAGCCGTTTTCTCTTCTATATTATGCCATATATAACGAGTCCCCTCATTATAGATATCCAGTAGTCCCCTCAGTCACAGTATAGCTTCCGGCAGTTACCGCATTTAACCACATGGTTCGGAAGCAGATGACTCTGCTCTAACGTTAAGGTCAACGGCGTCAAGCAACGTCAAGCCAATCCTCCTTTGGAAGTATCGTCGGCAAGTCAATAGTAGCCTACCACTATGCACCACACGTCGTCTCATCATTTTGTCATCTCAAATCATCACAAGAAGGGTGAGTACAGTACGAGAAGATACTCTGAGAGGGAGGGAGGGAGGGGCGGAGGGAGAGTGAGCAAGAGAACACGTTCATTCATGTAAATTTTATGAGAGTATATTTTTATAATGTCCTATTGAGTTACTGTTACTCTCTTACTGTGCTTAATTTATAAATTAAACTTTGTTATGGGTTTATATATACGGTTTAAAAGCAGTATAGATAGGTTTGGTACTCTGCATGTTCTCAGGCATCCACTGGGGGTCCTGGAATATATCTCCCATGGATAAGGACAGCTACTACACAGGTAAACGCTTATAGATGAGGTGGTATCTTGGCTTTGCCTCAAAATAACGTGGGTGGAGTGGGAGGAGCACTAATGGAGCAGAATTCACCATGGGATCGTTGTAGCAGCTAGTCGATGAGCATGTGAGATTCACCACACTATTCTTTCTACTTTTGTGTGTGTCTGAAATTCTCCTTGATAAAAAGGTAAACCAAATACACAGGACGTTTTCTACTGCAAGCTGTGTGATGGAGGAAGGCCCTCCATCAGTCATCCGAGTAGGGAGAGTTTGCAAGTTAAAATGCAAAGGACAAGACTATGTACATTCTTCCCGACTACTGAAAAAAAAAGTTTTGGGGGGTGGCAACTAGGGACACACATTTTCAACAAGCTCCCTGTTCAGTAAAACTGGAAGAACACTGATTAGAAAGGCATGACTAATTTGTAAAAGGAAACAATCACTTCTAAATCAACTTGTTTTGTAAATGCAGATTTTATGATACTAATTTTCTTGAAGCAACCCAAAGTTTCTAACACTCTTACTGCTGCACGGATGATTTTAAGTCTTCCCCTACAACTCATTCTTTGGGAACATTTTTTGATCAGGTACTAATTGCAAGACATTGTGCTACCCGTGCTATCAATGTTTATCTCAAGGATTGCTCTCATCCTTTAAGGCAGGTATTACCTCCATTTTATATCCAAGGAAAGTGAGGCTCAGAATTTGAGTATTTACCCCAAATTTAAAAAATCTATTAAAGGAAGATTAAGATTTGAATACCCATCTTTTGCCTCTAAGGTCTACATATACTCTTTTCCACGCTGTTACCGAAATAACCTACGTGTTTCGGGGAAGTTCCCCGCTATAATTTAGTGTACCACAAAACACCCAGGCTTCAAGCAATAAAGATCCAGATACAAGTCCCAGCTCCACCACAGAGCATCAGTTTTCTCTTTATTTCTTTGTAAAATAGAGGGGGAAATGACGTATCCCATAGGATTCTTATGTGGATTAAATCAGATCATGTACATAGAAGTGTCTGACACATTTTAAGTGCTTTATAAATGTTAGATGCTATCATTGTTCTTTAGGGATTGCCTCAACTTTGAGAGTTAGCAAAACGGAGATGGAATTTCAGAGGTTCTTTGTCCAGACCCCATTTCCAAACATATCTATCCTTAAAACGTGAACAATCAAAATATGGAAATCCCCAAATCTGGTGGCATTTGATTCCTCTTACTGCCAAGTTTGTCCCTATAATTAATTGAACTTTTATTGCTGTGATGAACCCCACCTCCCCTCACATCTCATTTTATCTTTAGAGAAGATGGAAACAAGCAGAGAAGATAATTTTTCTAATTCGACAGACTGCAGTTGGGTCAAGGCTTTCATTTTTCATACTAAGAACTCTAAGTTAATATTTTAAAAAAAAATCAGCGCAGCATGATGTAACAGAAAGAACTGGACCTGGGTACTGGCCTGCCTGGGTTAAGCATGATTATATACTCATGCCTGATTTCACACCTTGGGTTTGAATCCCAAGTCTGCCATTTTACATGACTTGAATAATGTATTGGACTTAACCTGTGCTTCATTTTCCTTTTCTGTTAAATGTAGAGCTTACTTCACACGGTTGTTGTGAAAATTAAGCAGGTGAATACAGATTAAGGACCTAAGAACATGCTTAATTAATGTGAGCAATTCTCACATTGTTTTTTGTTTTTTTTTTTTTAGATTAGCCACATTCAGCATTCTATTACAGTGACAAAACCACTAATGGCTGGTAACCTAATAAGACTGATGTCATTTTTCATAACCCTCTCTATCTTCCATGCCCCCAACTCTCTCATTGCAGAAAATCCTCTTGTGGCTTCCCATACTAGGGGCTGCAAGAGTGACGTGGTCAATTTCATCTAGCGAGCCTTCCTTTTCCAAAAACACATCATTCACACTGTCACATGAAGCCCATCAAGTTAGTGGAGTCTGTTTCTGTTACATCTTTTCCCTCTGCTTTCAAGAAGTCAGCTCGGCATGTTCTAGAACCTAAACTCAAATTTAAAACCTTGTTCATGTCATTGAAATTAACAAATACCTGCAATGGTTACTTCCCTCCAGAAGTCGGACTACGCAGCCTCCAAGACTAGTATTTTTCTAGCTACTATTTACTCAAAGGGTTCTACGCCCTTAGAACAATCCCATGAGGTAAATACCATCATCGTCAGGAAACTGACAACTCAAGTAACTGAACCTGAAGTTTGTGTTTGTATTTAAAGGCTGGAGAAGGGCTGCTCCCTGTGACAGGTCTAATTCTAACTACAGGCACTATCGAATACCTTCTTTTAAAGACCTGAGGAAGTACCTTGCCTCAAACTCCTTCCCGCCTTTAAAAAAAAACTACAGGCATGAGCGATACGCGGTCATGTGAAAGGGAAAACGACTGGCGATTCTTTCCTGCAGTAATTAAAGGACCTGTCAGAACGCCGAGGCCCGGGGCTTTTCAGGGTCTACGCGGACCCTGGCGGGAAGGGAGCCCGGTCGCGGACCGGAGCAGGGCCACCCTCCTTCCCGCCCTGGCGCGCAGCGCGGCCGACTCACCTGCGTGGCCGCCAGCCGCGCCCGCACCTCCCGCATCAGGAAGGGCTCCAGGCCGCGGCCGGCGGTGCAGAAAAACCGGGCGCCCGCGGCAGGCCGCGAGCCGGAATCAGTAGGGACCGCCGCCATGGCGGGTCGGGCGCGGCCCCGCCGCTCGGGGTCACGTGGCCTGGGTACGCGCGGCGCGTCCCCGCCCTCCCGGAGGGGGGGCACTGGGGCCGCGGGGGCAGGGTGGAGTCAGAGGCTAGGGTTGGCTGGTAGACCCGGGGTGGTGGTGGGGGCCGATGGCGGGGGTGGTCAGCTCGGAGGGGTGGCTGTGGGGCTTCTGGGTTAACTGCTCGGAATTTCCCTGTTTGTATCTGGAACTATTTGGAATTACACACGGAAGGGATACAGTTGGGATCTGTAGTTGGAATCTATTATATATCATCTAATCCACCTGCCGTATAGATTGAGGAAGCTGATCCCTAGGCAGGCCAAGGGACAACGGGATAGCAGAGGCTGGTCTTTTTTTTTTTTCTGTTTATTTATTTATTTTTTTAACATATGCAATTGTTTTCCATCATTTACACTACAGTAGTTACAATTACACTCCAAACAGAAAAGCAAAGTAAAAAATCAAAACCCCAACTTCTATTTCATGTAATTAGACTTATACAGAAATTAGAAGGTTATGTAACAACTAGTTAATCACCTAATTTCACAGCTATCTGAAATGGCGATCGTTATATAGCAGCTTATCTATGATACATTCAAGATACATGATACAATTTATTACTTGCAGAGGCTGGTCTTGATATCCAGTATAATGAGCTTCTATTCCTTCCAACTTTCTCCTAGCCTCTTTATCCCTCCCCATTACTCTCCTCACGTAAGGAGCTCTATTCTGTCTTCACCAAGAATTGGGCCAAAGCTAGTAATCCTCAGGACCAAGAGCAGAAATTGTCACTTTCCAAAGGAATGTTTTCATGTTCACAAAACCGGTCACCTTTATTGCACTACTAAGTTCACCATCAAGGTAGTGAATGCACTGTCTAGTTTGGCCCACCTGATTTAATTGGCTCTTTTAACAGTATTTGAAGGGACCACTCTAACTTTGAATTCTTCCTTTTTTTAAAACATGTTTATTTATTTTGATAGAAAGAGAGAGCACGGGAGGGGCAGAGAGAGGAGAGAGAATCCCAATCATGCTCTGCCCTGTCAGCGGAGAGCCCTATTTGGAGCTCAGTCTCACAAACAGCAAGATCACAACCTGAGCTGAAATCAAGAGTAGGATGCTTAACCAACTAAGCCACCCAGGTGCCCAATTTTGAATTTTCAATTGGCAATGAAAATATTACTTGGGAGGAATAGAATCCATATTACAAAGTGGATGGCATTACATTACCTCTGTTGCTGTACAGAAGTCATACATGTGGTTATATGAAGAGACAGAATATAGAAACTATTAAATGAATGACTGTCTTTCTGGCAAGTGCCTGTCATGTGATTTCCAATGGGATCCCTAGGTGAATAGCAGATACAGCCCCTCCTCCTCCCCACCCCACCCCAGCTCATGGTCTACTGGGGCAGTATTATGAAAATTCTTATGGAATCATGTAATATGAGCATTTCAGAGTTTCAGTCCCAAAACTTCTTTTCAGATCCTTTCATGTTGGCAAATTCTCTTCTTTCCTTCATTCCTTTTTTTTTTTTTTGGCCTCCAAACTTATGTTTTCATTCTTTTGGAGTTGACTTGGCTTTATGCTTTGTGATTCCTGATCCTCAAGTATGTCTGGGGAGACCATGAAACCTTCTTAGTATTTCCTACGTCCTGTACCCAAGACGGTAAGCACCTAGTCATACAGTTCAACACATACTGGGCACCCACTCTCTGCCAGACTTCACAGTAAGTCTTGAAGATACTAAGATGGGTAAGCAAGGGTTTGGACTTTAAGGGGCTTAGACAATGGTAAGACTGATTTACTGAGGATGTACCCAGAATGCTGTGACAGCACAAAGAGGCAGCAGGGGGCTCTTCCTGAGGACAGTCACTCCTGAGCCAAGGGTTGAGGGTTGTATAAGGGTTAAATTCTCCTTAGGGGTGGAGGGTGGGGGTATTAGTAGTGGTGTGGTATTTCAGGTAGTAGGAGCAGCAGGTGCAAATGTGAGTGACTATGTGTGTGTGTTGGGGGTGTGTGTGGACAGGAAGGCCACATCAGCCATTAGGTGCTATTTGAGCATAATTCTGTGAGTTGGGAAATTGATAGAGATAAGGGTAGACAAGTGGGTGGGGTAATATTACGGTAGTCCTGCCCATGGTAGATGAAGAAGTGACTTCTCCAGTGTAGGGCAGGCTAGCAACACACTCTCCTGAAAAACCACTACGGAGCTAGGCTGCAGTCCTGCAGAGCCAATCTTCCCCTGACATCCTCTTTTCTCTTCTTCTGTGGTCTTCCCTCCCCCAACCTCCCAGCCCCTCCAAGAACCTGTAGTCAGCAAGGTCAGTCCGAAATTCCTCTTGTTTCAGTTGGGGTGGGGGAGTCAGGTGCACTGGCTTCCCTTTGGGCCTTGCTGTAGCACAACACTTCCGGGAATGCCTTTCATACAGTGTTGGAGTTGAGATGAAATAGGTGGAGTTTTGCTTCTTTAGGGAGAAAATAATTGGTTCTCTGAGAGGAGAGTTGCCTGGAATTCTCTCCCGGTTACTCAGATACTCTCCTCCGTCATTTCTGCTTCTCATTAAAAACTGTCTACTGAAAAAGAGGCACGGATCCCTATAGATGCTTCTCATATCCAGCTGAGTTTTGCTGTTTCAATATCGAATATTCAACAAGTAGGAAGCTGGCAGTTGGCAGGAACAATTTTACAACAGATATGCTTTTAAGTGGGAGTGTTTAAGGAATTTAAGGCACAATTATTTGCTTCAAGATCTCCATGTTTTGGTGCAATTGGCAGTTCCTTTCATTCTTAAAAGTGTTTGATGCATGTCCTTAGATATTAAAATGCAAATGCTTTACATTGTAAAATCCTTGGGTTGGGATGACCTCATTGATCTAGACCACGCTGGCTTGCCTTTGGTAGGCTCTCCATCAATGTGTGCTGAATTGGATGGAATGTAATTAATTGGAAACACACTCACTAAAGAAGTCCTCTTCAGCTAGGAGAGATCCCAATAACCCCCACACCAGCAGGGGCCTTTGTGAGTGAGATATGGAGATAAGAGTAGAGGACTGAGGCCGATGGAAGGCAGTGAAGGATGGAGGGACCCCATTCTCTCTATTCCTCCCCACGTACTTTATAAATAATATCACTTAACAAGGAAAACTTGTCAGAATGACCTTAGGAGCCTTTTCAGTGTCACACTTGCCTCCCACCCCTGTATTCTGGTACAGTTAAGTGAGGCTGGGGGTAAGCTAGACCCCTTCTCCCAAGGAGAACCAGAACCATTGCTGTATCCCAATGGATTCCATTGCCAACTTCTTTCTGTCCTCCTAGGCTTTTGCTGCTGCTGCTCCCTTTGTCTAGAATTCTCTCTTCCATTTATTTTTTTTAAGACTGAGGTAGAATGCCACATCTTCCAGAATGTTCTCTCCTGCCCTAGCATGCTTCCATGTACATAATGTTTTATATCTTTATTATTTATTCATTCATAAGTATTTTTTGATTCTATGTCTATATGTCAGTTAACATGACAAGGTTCCAGCCTTTGAGAGACTTTCAGTCTAATGAGTAGTAACGGTTACGGTGCTGGATTGCTGAGGCAGACATACAAAGGATGCCAATAAAGTGTGATACATGGTAAGGAAAAGAACGCAGCTGAGCCTGGCACATAGTAGGCACTTAGTAAACAAATGAAGTTGAACAAGTGAACTTATCCTAAGTCCAGTGGACATTTATTATCTTTGCAGCTTCTCATCTCCCTCTGAGTACCTTTGCCAAATCAGGACATTCTCTGTCTTCTGAAGCTCATTGCCCAAGGTTTGTTCATACGGTGCAGATACATACAATGGACTCCTGCTCACACACCCAGCATAGTAACTTTCGGATTTTATAAGTTTTTTAGAATTCAGTGGAGTTGTGGCGTTGTGGTAACAACCTCAGATACAGATACAGAAGTGTGTTGGACACATACATCCCAACCAAGTCAATGTGGATTGGGAAAGAAGGAAACAACATCTTTTTCTGGCTGCAACTGCAAATGCAATTTGAGAGCAAGCGATGGGCCACATAGTAATCATTTAAACCACTTCTGTGCACACAGTCACCGCCTTGAATGGTGCTCCTTGAAACACATAGTCAGACAAGAGAAAATTTCGCAGAAAATTATTGCCTCGTGTATGTAAATACTGCCTGTGAAGCATTATTTATTCATTAGTGTTTATTGTCACTGTAGTTTTAATGTAGCATCAGAATTCAAAAAGTGCAATCTCCATGGTGTGATCTAGAGAGAAAATTCCTTTGTATGTTTTATCTTGCCTTAGTTATGCAGTGCATGGATTTGTTATTTCATTATTATTTTGATGTACAAACAGAGGCTAATGTATCCGGTGCTTTTTTGGAAAAAATGTGACATGCATTTAATGAATATTTCAAAAACACCAGGGTTTTGGATGTGATTTTATTTGTTTAAATATATTTTGAGCTCACAAAGCTGTATTTACATCTGATAGACATTTATAACATCCCATCTGGAAGGGGGTGTGGAGATTATTTCCTTGATACATTTGCTGACTAAACAAATGACTGAATATTCAATTTTCTTTAATTTACTTGGATGGAATATATTGCCTAAATGAAGTAAAGCCATTTTCTTCTTGAGTTATGTCCACCTCACTCAGACTGTTGTTTTAATTGTCTTTTTCTTGTACTGCATTATGTACTTACTTATGTATTTACTATGAATTATTTTCCATTAGAGGCTTGTTGTTAACAATCATCCTACTTCTTAGTACGAGGAAAGCCCCCCAAATATCCCAAACTAGCTAGGATTCCTATATTTTGACATTGGTCTCATTTTCTAGTAAGACTCCCTCCTTTCTAGTAGATGTTCATTTATTTTGCCTGTGTTATCAGTGGCATTTTAAATACCTTAAAACTCAAGCAAATGTGGGGCGCCTGGGTGGCTCAGTCGGTTGAGCGTCTGACTTCGGCTCAGGTCATGATCTCGCAGTTTGTGGGTTCAAGCCCCGTGTTGGGCTTTGTGCTGACAGCTCAGAGCCTGGAGCCTTCTTCGGATTCTGTGTGTCCCTCTCTCTCTACCCCTCCCCTGGTCACACTGTCTCTCTCTGTCTCTCAAAAATAAATAAATGTTAAAAAAAATTTTTTTAAGTCAAGCAAATGTGATCTACAAATTAACAAAAATAAGCAAGGTACAGATTCTATTTCTTCAGAAATACAGATAAGGTACTTTGTTTTAATGTGAATGGTATTTGATAGAATAGAATATGAAGATTTTGTTAGAATGTTGACCTAATTCAGTTAACTTTCTTTCTATTGTTGGCACGATCGTTGAGAGTGGACTGTGCAGCCGGCAAGCTTATTGTTTTCAGCTCTTTCTATTCTTCTTTTTTGTTGAGGGGCAATAATTTTTCACTGTCCAGGATTATTTTGTGCTATTTTGAAAAATAACACCCTTGAAAATTTTTTTCTGATACATATCAGAAAAATGTAATCAGGGTTGCCTTTCAACAATTTTCTCTTAAAACGTTTGATGCCTGGGAGCCTGGGTGGCTCAGTCAGTTGAGCATCTGGCTTTTGATTTAGGCTCAGGTCATGATCCCAGGGTTGTGGGATCAGGCCCCATGTTGGGCTCCATGCAGAATGTGGAGCCTTCTTAAGATCCCCTCTCTCCCTCTGCCCCTCTCCCCCTCTCGTGCACTCTCTTTCTCTACAATAAAAAAAAAGATTTTAAATTTAACAATTAAGAATATACTAATATTTAATTTTATAATTTTTAAAAATATGAATTACTTGGCTAAACAGAAAAACAGTGTAGATACAAGAAAAAAAATCCAAAAAACCATGCAACCTGCAATACAGGGTTAGGCTATCATGTGGTTCTTCCACAAAATACCTTCAGAGTAGGACATAATGCAGGAAATTATTTGGTACTAGCTGACCTTCTAGATTACAGGCAGATAATACTTATATCTCTAATCACGGTATATTGTTTTATTGCCCTGTCATTCTGGTCAACTTAAACGATACAGATTATCTGCTTCACAAAGTTCAAAAAATCTAAATGTAGCCAAGTTGAGAAAAATCTTAAAAAGCTGGCTTTGAATTCATCTTAGATACAAAATAGTCTTTAAGAAATTTCCTTGATGAAATTCATTGAGGCTTCAAGTCACCAAACAGAGAAATACAGAAATTATCAAACTGTTCTGCATAAAAGTCATCAGGACATAGGGAATGTCCCGAGGGGAAAAGATCTGGTAAGGAAAGGGGATGTGTGGGATGGCAGTGTGGGAAACTGAGGCCAATGGGGAGAAACAAGCAATGAGCAATGGCCTATGGGATGGTACCAAAGAACTTCTAAGGATGTTCAATACTCAATTTAAGTTGGTTTCTGGTGCTGCCATGTTGAACTGTCTGCAGTGACCCCAATTTTCAGTAAAATGAATACACAAAACATAGCTTTTTGTCTGAGGAATTTTCGGATTCAAAGTCTCCGGGTGTTGTGATATGGAAAAGAGGCAGCACCCTTTACATGGACTCTGGTTGACTTTGGTCTGAGTAAATTCATCAGAATCAGAAACTCAGAGCAGAGCTGCCAAGAGAAACCTGAGTGTGCGAGCCTATAACAGGGGATGTACAGAGAGGGGTGCTGGGTCATCACTGACATAGGATGGGGTCCAGGCCAGTTTCAAATAATGCAAATCCAGTTGACAGCTGGGTGCAGCTGAATTTGTCCCTCACCTGGAACACTAAATTGTATACAACCAAGTACATAATACTTAAGCATGGGTAGACGGTACAATCTGGGGGCAACCCAGGGAAGGCTGACTAAGGGGGATCATAGTCAGGGGTCCAGCCTAACATTCTCAGTTTTATATTTGTACTAGCTCTGCACTAGCACATGGATTAATCAAGTTAATCAGAATTGCTTCCATCTGTTTTCTGAACATTGTCCACAGCTTGTAGTGGGTGTTATGTTGGTTGTCCACCCTGGATGTTAGATGCTAGTGGGGATTTCCCAGGCTTGAGGCTGAGCACGCATGCTCTGTAAGTTGGCAGCATTCCTCTCACTGTGGTAGTGGGTTTGGCGTCTTTAAAAGGATGAGTTTCTAAAGTTGTGAAAGAGCGTGTGTGTTGGAGGAGGGGGGGACTCTGTTACAAACTTAGAGGCTCTTTGTCTGTGGACTGAGAATAGCAGTGACATTTTTGAAGAGTTGGATTTCCTCAGAAGACAGAGCGATCATAACAAACAGTTCAAAACCTTCGTTAATCCAGACCATTCCAGAGCAAGGCGGCTCACACGCTTTAAATATATGGCTCAATGTGGTAAGTGTTTGCTCTTTCGGTCTGGTTATACACAGAATTAAAAACAGTTCAACACATAACCTTTGTTGAAAACTGCATTAGGTGATAACTTGATTTAGAAATTCCTTGCTCTTCTTTAAACTATGGTTGGCCTTTTTTTTTTTTTTTTTTTTTGAGAGAAAAAGAGAACAAGCAGGGGAGGAGTAGAGAGTCTTTTTCTTTAATGTTTTTTTTTCTTTTTCTTTTTCTTTGTTTCTTTCTTTTTTTGAGAGAGAGAGCGTGAGCAGGGTCAGAGAGAGAGGGAGCAGAATCACAGACTCAGTCACAGAATCAGAAGCAGGCTCCAGGCTCTGAGCTAGCTGTCAGCACAGAGCCTGACCCAGGACCTGAACCCACCAACCAAGAGATCATGACCTGAGCTAAAGTTGGACGCTTAACCGACAGAGCCACCCAGGTGCCCCTAGAATCTTTTTTTTAAAATTTTATTTAAATTTTTATTTATTTTTGAGAGAGAAGGATAAAGAGAGAGAGTGGGAGAGGGACAGAGAGAGGGAGACACAGAATCCAAAGCAGGCTCCAGGAGCTGTCAATGCAGAGCCTGATGCGGGGCTCAAACCCATGAACCGTGAGATCATGATGTGAGCTGAACTAGATGCTTAACAGACTGAGCCACCCAGGTACCCCAAGAAATCTTTTTTAAAAGTTTATTTATTTATTTTGGAGAGAGAGAGAGAGAGAATGGATGTTGGGGAGAGGGAGAGAGGCAATCCCAAGCAGGCTCCAGGCTCAGCGCAGAGCCCAATGCAGTGATCGATCTCACAACCATGAGATCATGACCCCAACTGAAATCAAGAGTTGCATGCTCAACTGCACCCAGGCGCCCCCAAAATTATGGTTTGCCTTCTACCCAGATGCTGTCAGTGATATTCAAATAGTTGAGGAAAAAATGTCTTAATAATAAGGTAAGTTGATGGGAGAAAATGCAAGGAAAAAATATGGAGAAAGATAGGGTAGGCACAAATTTAATCCAAATCTAGCTGTTATAAGCCTAACTGCTAAAAGTGGACTCTAAGCTAACCACAAATTTTATATTTATTAACTGTGATTTAGCATAGTATTTTTCTGACTATTATAATCATTTCATTTTGACATGGATGTGAAAGTAGAGACGTTTGGGGAGAAAAATTAAAGAAGGAACTAAAGAAAGTAAATCTTATCGGAAAGGAGTTGAAATTGTTTAGCTTGCTGAAATGAAGGAAGGGTAAGAAAAGCCTGCAATATCTTTAAATATATGAGTGGGATCATCAGTGAGATACTGGCCCATTTATCAAGAGGACTGAAAAATGGCACAGGCTTAATCCTTTAAAGATTTCTGGGACTCGTACATGTCTGATGTTCCAGCTGTCTGGCCTGCTGATGCCTCTCCCATCACAGTGTTTCTGGGTGTCACAGAGGGCAGAGACTGATACTTACCTCTGTTGATCACTTTCTAAGCAAGGGAGGTGTCCTAAGATTGGGTCACAAAGGCTGAAATCACAGGGCAGAGACAGACAGCTGCTGAAAATGGTGGTTGGATCATTACCAACTTGCAAAGATGCTGATGAATGAAAAAAAATTCATTCTTCTTCCATTAGCTCTTTAGCTTTATCTTTCTAGTCGGATTTACTTACCCAATTGGTTTTTTGCCACGTTTTTGTTTTTGTAATTGTGGTAAAAACCAGCTAGCATAAAATTTACCATTTTTAAGAGTGTGGTTTAGCCGTGTTGTAGTCGCATTGTTGTGCCACAGACCTCTAGAACGTTTTCATCCTGCAAAACTTAACAACTTCCCATTTCCTTCTTCCCCCAGTTGGGGGAAGAGGGATTATTTTTTTCCTCACGTGGTTGCCCCCTCACTAGTCTCTAAGTTATGGAACTTATTCATGTTTTGTCCCCAGGGGCTATCACTTGGGAGGTGCTTAATAAATGTCTGCTAATGAATGTCAGAAGAAACATCAGAATGAGTCTTTCCAAGTAGAATTATGGGATTAATAGTGAGTTGAAGTGTGTGACTGGCACTGTTATTTGCTTTCCTAACCCATTCTCTTTATTTCTTCTCTTTTTAACAAAACCAAGATTTTCTTCATGATAACTGACTCATCCTAGACTCATGAATGATCCAGTATGTGGCTCTCATCCCTACCTGCATATACAGATTCCTGCTCCCCCTCAGCGATTCTGATTTAACTGGCTTGTAGTGGGGCCTAGGCACAAGGAGTTTAAAAATCTCCTAGGATAGAGAACCGTTGTAAGACAATCCTGTTCTTCTTTGCTAGCTATTTGCTTTTCCAGGCTTTTCATTCCCTGAGGATGGTCATGTGACCTCGTTTTGGCCAATAAAACTCTGCTGGGTCTTCTAGAAAACTTGTTGCTTTCCTGACAAAAGAAACAGACACCGGAGAACTCAATGGGGTAATGTCTTCCTCTTCTCTGTGTTGAATGCAGATGTGATGCCTCATGCTCTGGTAGCCATCTTTCAAACGCAAAGCAAGTTTTAAGAACAAAAATCCAACAAGTTAAGAATGGGAAAGCAGAACGTTGGAAAGAATCTGGATCCCTAATAACATTGTTGAATTCTTGGACTTCCTACTTTTTCTTAAGTAAACAATAAATGTCTTTATGTTTTAATTTCCCTCACAGGGGCTCTCTCCATACTTAACAGCTTACAGAAGCATTCTGAACTGAAACAAAGGGTCTCCTAGACCAGACTCAAACTAGTTGCAAATAAATCCCCAGGATAAGACGTTTTTCAGAAAACCTGGCTCAAACTCTAAAATGATTTGTCTAAATGTGTAACGGCTATCACAAAAGTCCGTGATACTTCCCATAAAATGTATTGGGGTAAAATGATCAAAAACAGACCATGGTTGGTATACTATAAGTTTTACTCAGTTCAGCATGTGTGTTTTTATATTTCCAGTCATTAACATAAGCATGGTAGAATGGCATATCTAATTTTAAAAAACAATACCCATTATTTGAACAAAAAATCTTACTGAGCATCAATCATCTCTGTGCCAGGCGCGATTTTAGCTAAGCACATGGGAAGGAAACACCAGTGAACAAAACAAGTATCTTTGTCTTTAAAAATACCTCTCTGGCCCTTATATTCTAGTTAGGGGGTAAGGGAGGCAGGCAAAGAACCAGTATCAGAAGGTGCATCAGAAGGTGGGAAGTGCTAGAAGAGGTTGGGATGTCTTGGTGGCTCCATCATCTGACTCTTGCTTTAGGCTCAGGTCATGATCCCAGGGTCATGGGATTGAGCCCTGCATCAGGCTCCATGCCTCTCTTGTTCTCTCTCTCTCTGCACCTCACTCCCCCTCCATCTCTAAAAATAAACAAAAAAATAAACATAGAGGTTCTTGCAGGGATCACAGTGGGGAAAATTCCTTACAAGCTACACCTTGGTTTCTTTTTTTTTTTTTAAAGAAAAGTATTTTTTATTGTTTATTTTGAGAGAGAGAGAGAAAGTAAAGAGACAAGGAGAGATAGAGAGAGAGGAGAGAGAGAATCCCAAGCAGCCTCCATGCTGTCAGCACAGAGCCTGAACTGGGGCCCAATCCCATGAACCGTGAGTATGTGACCTGAGCTGAAATCAAGAGTCAGACACTTAACTGACTGGACCATTCAGACACCCCAGTAAGTACTTTTTTAAAAATGTACATGGGGGATAAGGAATAGAGTAAACACTAAAACCCAGAAAGAATGCTTTTTTTTCTTTGTAAAAATATCCATGAAAAGGGAGATAGCTTCGCCGTTAGCCAAACTGTAACAATGTGAGGGAGGGGAGGCCTTGTGTTCTCTTTAGGGCAACTGGTCGTCATAAGATTTTGCTCCTAATTTTTTTTTTTTTGCAGGAGAAACAGAAGTCTCTGGAGGTCAGGGCCTTCAAGAGATGTGCTGTAGGCTGGCTGATGCTTTATGGCTGCATGGTTTTTAGCCCGGTTTTTTATGAAGCGAGAGGAGAAAAACAAGGTTCTGTTTGGACGGCTCTGTGTTCTGTTTGCCTCCCTGAATTATTGTGATGGCCTTCTGGTCTTAAGTTTTATGACACCAAATGAAAACTGCTTATTTTATCCAGGCTTCAATGTATGACAGAGGTAAATCATCCTATCTTGCATCCTGGATTAAGTGTAAACAGAAGTGTGATAAGATACGACCCAAGGAACAAATTTAAAAAGTAGTAATCATCCTGGGAAACAATTTTTTTATAAGCGTTTTCCTGTTTGTGCCATTTGATTGCATTAACACTAGCACTGCCTACAGAAATGAGATTTTATGAAGTGACATTATTCTCTCTCTCTCTCTTTTTTTTTTTTTTTTACTGTTCAACAAATTCAGTAGTTAAATGTCAGAAGGAAAAATGAATCAAATTCCAAGTTGCTTAGTGTTGCTGCTGTGATTTTGAAAATCAGCACAGCTCTATGTTTGGTGTATGGTTAGGCACCGTTCAATAAAAGTATTCAGAAACTAAAGAAAATCTTTTTTCAATGTATCCTAGGAAGAGGCAGATCAGTAGACGAGTGTTTATAAATTTGTTCTAATTATTTTTGCCTTGGAGTTGATACTATAATTTATATAAATATGTTTTAATTCTACCAGTGCAACCTTATGACAGTGATACAACCCAAGCTATTAATATTTCAGGGTTTACTTTGGGCATTTCTAAATAACAGTCTCAATGAAAACGTGACCCTTGTGACAGAGCTTTGATGAGCTAGGAGAGCATACTGTCCTTCAAGGACTTACAGGCATAGGAGAAAAAAATGGCTTTGGAAAAAAAGAAGGGCTTCCAAGGACCATTCACGAGGTTCCCATATTTTATGTAAAGGGTCTCAGGTCACATGAAGCCCGTGATACACAATGTCAGCCATGAGTCACTTGGTTCTATTTATATAAAGGATCAGATTCCCGATTAGAAATTTCCTACAAAAGAGATTCACAATCTTGTAAGAACCTTCACCTGAAATGGTGGGTGTACTCTAATCTTCCTCTCTAGGCTTCCTTCATTACAAAGCTTATGGTTATTTTTTGAGTACACAAATTAAAATGTTTTTCAAGAGGTGTGTAAAGTTGAACTTTCCCCCAAGCATCATTAATGACATATTCTGGGTCCGGGTTCTGTTCTTAAACCAGACCTTTGAGTCATGAGCTTTGTCAGTTTTTCTTGCTTTGCCTTTAGTTTTGTTGTCAGTATGGTAAGAAATGGATTCCCTAAATTCTGGTGAAGTCTAATAACCCTGGTTCTATATCTCTTCAGCCCTGATCAGGACGAGTTATAGCTTTTTTTTGAACAACAGCATCATGATTAGAGTTAAGGGAAGTTATTCTTGGTACTTCTGTTCTTAAAATTGATTCCTTATCAGAGAGAACCTTGGCACAAACATCTTGCTTTCTATGGTATTGATCATAAAAACATCTTTGCCTCAACCGTCATTCACGACAGTCATTATTAGGAGATATTCACAGAACTAAATAGAAGATAGCCGCTTAGACTTGGACTTCCTTACAGGCTCTTTCCCTGCCTCCTCTCCCACAACCTCCTTGCTTCTTTGCTTGGATATTCTTAGTAAATAAGAAAATAGCGGAGAGCAGCAAACTGGACTTTCAAACTATGGTTGGTTCAGCGACTAAAACAGGAAAAATATTTTTTAAAAAACTTAAAAGGAAGTACTCTCATAGCACGTTGTTTCTGGGGTCATGGTGGCTTCCCAATTATCAAGTGAGTGGTTTCCCATTTACCAGTGGTATCATAGAAAACTTCCTGTGTGTTGGGAACTGTACTGACCCCCTTTCATTTACATTATTTTAATATTACTTCCAATAACTTTGTAATCAGGTGGGTGTTATTATTAGCTTCATCTTACAGATCAGGAAATTGAGGCCCAGAGTGGTTAAGTGACTTCCCCATAGATGCACTGACTGCTAAGGCGCAGAACTGAGAAGAGAATTTTTGCTGCTTGACCTCAGTGCCCAGGCTCTTATTGGCTTTCTCTTTCAAGAATGTGCAGTAGATACGTCAAGTAACTGTGCAGTAAATGCTTATTTAAAAATTTGTTGACTAGGGGCACCTGGGTGGCGCAGTCAGTTAAGCCTCCGACTTCGGCTCAGGTCATGATCTCACAGTTTGTGAGTTCAAGCCCCGCATTGGGCTCTGTGCCGACAGCTCAGAGCCTGGAGCCTGCTTCGGATTTTGTGTCTCCTTCTCTATCTGCCCTTTTCCTGCGCTCGCTCTCTCTCTCTCTCAAAAAGGAATAAACATTAAAAAAATTTGTTGAGTAATATTCACTGTTGCATTGAGACACTTTACTAGTCCATACTTCTGTACTCATTTAAATTAGCACCAAAGATCTGTGCATTTCACCGTCACATTCAAATGCCTTTTCTTAAGGCAGTGATTTTCAGCTTATTTATTTGACCTTTATGTTTGTTTATTATCTAATGTTGTGATTAGGGTTATATTTTGGACACCTGTGTTATTGTGTAAGGAGGGTGGAATTCGAGCTTTACAGTAATCAATTCGATGCACTGCTCGGAAGATGTGCAGTCTCTCTTCTCTGGATATAATGCTCTTTATATCAATGGTTGAGCTGGTTAATTTTATTTAAATCTTCTATGCCAAGTGCTGGCAAACTTTCCTAAAGGACAGAAAGTAAGTATTTAAGGCTTTGCAAGCTATACAGTCTGTGTCATAATTACTCAACTCTGTTTTTGTAATGCAAAAACACCCATTTATGATTTGCAAATAAATGAGTGTAGCTGTGTTCCTATAAAATTTTATTCACAAAAGTAGGTGGCCAGTCTGCAAGCCATGATTTGCTGACCCATGTTTTATTACTTTATTTGTTATCTACCTGATGTATTAATTTCTGTAGGGTTATGTTAAAATTTCCAAATTTATCATTTATTCTTGATTTATCTTTTTTAAAACCTGTCCGTTGCTACTTTACAGTCTAGAATATTAGCAGAAACTAGAGGCTGAGAATGTGAACTCTGAGTGAGACAGTCAGAGCGTGGTCTGTGTGTCTTAACCCTCTTTGCCTCGGCTTCCTTCTCTGCAAAATGGAGGATGATAATAATATTTATCCCCTGGGGTTATTGAGGATTAGATGAATTAATACATCTAAAAGTCTTAGAGTAGTCCTTGGTACATGATAAGCACTAAATGAAGGGATATAATAATTTTACATTTTGGCTTTTATCTGTTTATCTATCTATCTATCTATCTATCTATCTATCTATCTACCTATCTATCTAACAAGAAAGAGGAGAGCATGAGTGGTGGAGAGGCAGAAAGAGAGGGAGAGAATCCCAAGCAGACTCCACACTATCAGCGCTAATGTGGAGCTCTATCTTACAAACCACGGGATCATGATATGAGCAGAAATCAAGATTTGGGTGCTCAACCCTCTGAGCCACCCAGGCACTCCTGGCTCATGTTCTTTTATTCCGTGTATCATATTCATGTTTTTCCCTGCTAATTTTGGCCTGGAATTTACTTTTATCTGACATTAAAACTCCTTCTCTGGCTTTCTTTTTGTCATACTTGCCTATTCTATCTTTTTCCTCCTTTTCATTTTCAACTTTTCTGTATTTAAGTTTATCTCTGTAGACAAATTGTTTTTACATACTACTTTTTGTTTGTGTTTATGCCAATCTGATACTCTATTTCTCTTGGCTAGTTTTAACCATTTACATTTATTTTGGTTAGGTCATATTTAGAGTTACTGAGATCATCTAATTAAAATTATTTCTTCATCATACTTTTTTATGGTTAATTTATTTCTCTTCTCCTTCATTCCAATGAATAAATCAAATATTCTTAAAAAAATTTTTTTGGATATTTATTATTGAGACAGAGAGAAACAGAGCATCAAAGGGGGAGGGGCAGAGAGAGAGGGAGACACAGAATCTGAAGCAGGCTCCAGGCTCTGAGCTGTCAGCACAGAGCCTGACGTGGGGCTCAAACCCACAAACTGTGAGATCATGACCTGAGCTGAAGTCAGATGCTTAACCATCTGAGCCACCTAGGCGACCCATAAATTGAATATTCTTATGCTGGACATAAGACAGTTACATTTTGTATTTTTGATTACTTGGTGGTTACTTAAACCTTATTAAGACCTCTCTTATGTTTATTTTTTCTTTCATAGTTCTTGATTTTATCAGTATTTATGTCTTCCCCTTGAAGACTATATTCTGAATCAAATAGTCTGACTTTGAATCTTGGCTGTGCCTTTTACTGGCTCTGTGTCCTTGTACAGGTTTCTTAACCTCTCTGTGACTCAGTTTCCTCATCTATAAAATGGAATCTTCTCTCTGACCACAACCTCTACTTCCCTCTTCCCTTTTCCCTGAAGCAAGGTACTTAGTACCATCCTGTTTTAGTTATGGATTCTTATGTGTATTAATTTTTCCCCTTCCTTTTTTAGACAAAACAAACCTTACTGAATTATTTGCTCACCATGACTTCCTTTATATCTGGCTTTATTTTTTTTTTCTTCTTGTTAAAATATTCTTTCTAAGAATGTTTACACAGCAGGTTTTTGTGTGGCAAACCTTCTGAGGAATATTCTTATGGCCTCGATTTAAATGTGACTTTTTGGACTTAAAATACTAAGCTTAATGTTCTTTTCTTGAAATACTTGAAAAGTATTTTTCCATTTTCTCTAGTGTAACTGTTGAGAGCTCGAATAATCTGAATTTTATTCTTTGTAGTTGAATTACTCTTTCTTTCTAGAAGCTTTTAGAATTTCCCCATAGACTTTGAAGTCCTTTAGTTTTCTATCCTCATATCTGGATTTTGGATTTTCTTTTCCTTTTCTCTCCTCTGTTTGGCCCTTGACACTCTATACACCTTCTGAATCTGAAGTCTTTCATCTTTGGTTCTGGGAAACTATCAGTCATTAGTTCTTAAAATATTTTCTTCCTTCTGTGTGTTCTCCTATCATACTATAAAGCGGATGATGACACTTTGTTTTCATATCTCTAATGTATATTCATAATATCCCCCATATATTCTGTTAATCCATCCCTGAATCCTTCTAGAATGGTTCTTTGTCTTGGTCTTCCAGCTCACTAAATTAGTTTTTCACCCCATCTATACTGTATTTTATAATTCCTTCTTGGTTCTTTAAAATTCTTATTTCCGCTTCATGTAACCGATACTTGATCGTAGGCCTACTTTAAATTCTTAATCTGCTCCTTCCATTAATTCACCTTTATCTGCTTTTTGCTATTGTTCATTGTCTTTTGTTTTATAGCATTTATGTTCTTCATATGCCTTTTTTCCTTCTGAGCTTATATTGCCTGGGGTATTTGCCACCTTGGCTTTTAATGAGTATCTGGGGAGAGGAGTCTGGAGCTCAGGCCCTGGTTTACAAACCTTCTGGTGACACTGCCATTTCTACTCCAGTCACAGTCATAGTCGCTTTCAACGTCTCCAGGGGTGTCTTAGGAGTTTTCTGTTAGTTTTTGAAATTGCATCTGATTTCTTCTTGGTTGTTTTTTGCTTTGTCTTGATTGTTTTTGCTCTCTTTTGCTTTTGCTTCTTAAGGGTCTGATTCAGGAGAGGGAGCCCAGCTGCTAGCTCAATGTCAGGTTACAAGTGTACATTCTTTCTACTACTGCCAGTTTTCAAACCGTATCACGGTGTTTGAAAAGGACGGTGAATACCGTGGCTCCTTCCTGAATTTCAGCGATTTCAGTAATTACAGTAATTTTAATAGTTAATCTTCTGGTGATTACTGTATAATTGACTTAGCAATACCAATCACTGTCTCTGGAGACTGCTGACATGGAAGGAATGGTGTGCCTGTAGTTATATGGACTTCGTTGCCCGTGACAGGCCCGAAAGGGCCAACACTCTGCTTCTCGGGGTATAATTCACGTGCTTGAGTGATGGTTCTCTTGTTCTACCTCTAGCAATCCTTACCGGTCTTGATGATTTACTTTGACAGGAAAGTCACACCTTAAAATTTATGTTATTTTAATAAAAAGTTTAAATTGAATTTTACTTTCATTGATTTCCACAAAGTCAGGCAATTCACTTCAGCATTATAAATCCTGCGACTACACCAGATCTGTCAAGCAATAATGATGAAGAGTGATTCTTTCCATTTTCGTGCAACTTTCTACTTTTATGTCTTCTTGTGGGGAGGTTTGTTTGAGAGTTCCACAGGGCGTCTTACCACCAGCCTTATAGAACTCATATAATATTTAACTTCTTGGAGGAAAAAAGATTAGATTTAAGATGTAGGTTAATTTATTTTCTTTTTAAAAGAAATTCCTATTAAAGTTGTGAATGATAATTTAGTTGATAAAAAGAATTTGTGTTAGTGCTAAAAGTAACTACTGAGATGGCATGTAAAATCTTTGTCTGGAGGTCTTTTAATATATGTATATTTTTAGCTTTTTGAGGTGTCTAGTTTAGGGGTATTTTTAAAGATGGAGGGATTGAGGTGATATCTCTTCTCTTTGAAACTGCTCTCCAATGTTAGCTGAAAAATGCACCTTCTTTAACTGTGTTTTTGTGCAAATGATATTTTTCAAAAGATGTAGGTTAAGATAGACATACAGCCTTGGAGGAACTGCATTTCATCTGAGATTTTATAGTAACCAATTCTTCTTCTCTATCTCTCCAAATCACTTGTATCTGCTCCTATTGTTCTTTGTTTTTGTCATATTAACTCCAGGAAAAATCCAGACATTCTCCTTACTCCTCCCTAACCCTGGTAGAGGTTTTATAATTTTCTTAAGATTTGCCTTACATGTACATTGCTTTCCTCTGTCCCTAACCTCTCCTCAACCAAATATGTTACACTGGCCTGGACTAGAGCAATAAATATTTCTATGATGGTGCGCTGACTTTTCCCTAGCTTTATCAATCACTGTAATATTCTTGACTGTTCTCTGTTCCCTCATACATTTCTTTTGTGGAAAAGTTAATTATTTGCCTGGTAAACCTGGGAACAGGAAGTGGGCATGTAGACTCTTCCCCTCTCCTTTGCTTTGAGTTCAAATTGCCCCAAGCAAGAATGCCTTTTGTTCTGTTTCTCTCTGCTGCAACATTTACAGGGTGGCTTGCCTCCACCTGTGTCCAGAAGAGGCCTGTGAGTCTTCCAGCACTTAGTGTGACCAGCTGAGGAGGGCTTTCTAGTTTTGAGATTCTGTTCACTTACAGAAGTTACTGAATGTTTGGACTTAAATCTACCATTTTATTGTGTGTCTTCTATCTGTCCCACTCATTTCTCACTCCCTCTCTCTCTCTCTTTTTTCTTTTTTCCCTCCTTTGGAATTTAGTTATAATTCCATCTTTAAAAACCTATCATTTAAAAAATTATGTATTTTATTTTATTCTATTAAAGATTACCTTCAAAATTAGAAGTATCTTATAGTTACCAAAAAATAATCACTAATAATTTGTGAAAGTCAAGGGGCGCTTGGGTCTTAGTCGGTTAAGCGTCTGACTGTTGATTTTGGCTCAGGTCATCGTCTCATGGTTCATGAGATTGAGCCCTGTGTTGGGCTCTGCTCTGCGCTGACAATGCGAAACTTGCTTGGGATTCTCCCTCTCTCTCTCTTAAAGTAAATAAACAAAATTAACAAAAATAATGTGTGAAAGTCTATGTTAATCAAGGTTTTTACGCTTCTCCCAGGTAGAACCTTATTAATTCCATTAATTACCCTCCCAATATGCTTTTGTTTCCACGTAATCTTGTTATTAAAACTTTAAAAGTCAGAAGACATTATTTTTAGTTTATACAGCTAATATTCTTTTCATATTTGCCCCATATTTTTACCACCCTGCTCATCTTTTATCCTGTGCTGCATTTCAGATTCCCTCTCAGATCATTTTTTTTTCTTTTGCATGAAGTATATTTTTTAGAATTTCCTTTAACATGGGTCTCCTGGTGATGACCTAGTATTTTCTCCTAATTTGAAAATGTTAGTATTTTGTCTTTGTTAGGTATTTTCACTGGGTATGGAACTTCACACCCATACTTTGAAGAAAGTCCATTGTTTCCTGGCTTCAATTATTGCTATTGTGAAGCCAGCTATAATTCTAACTTTTGATGCTTTGAAGCTCTTTTTACTCTGGCTGCTTTTAAGATTTACTTTTAGTCTTTGTTTTCTGCCTTTTTGATATGGTGTGTCTGGGTGTGGATTTCCTTTTATATATCCTGCTTGGAATATTTTTATCTTCTTTAGTCTGTGGATGAATGTCTTTCATCAGTCTTCAGCTATTCCTTCTGACACATCCTCTTTCTCTTTTTCTTTGGGAATGGCAATAAAACATTTGTTATACTTTTTCAACATATCCTCCAGATATCTCTTTTTCTTTTCTGATTTTTTTGGGTGCTATATTCTAGTTTCTTTTCACCTTTCCATTGACTTTCAGTCTTTCAGTTGACTAATTTTCTCAGTGTACAACATATTATTCAAACCATCTGCTGAGTTCTTAATTTTAAAAATTATATTTTTCAGTTCTAGACTTCTAGTTGTTTTTCTTCTTGCTTTTGTTATTTTTTATAGTTTTCAGTTTCAGCTAAGATTTCAATCTTGGCCTTTATTTCCTTAAACATAATAAACATGGTTTTTGTTTTTGTCATCCTTTTTTAGTAAAGATTTTTTTTCAATACAGTACAGTACTGAAATGTGCTTTTTCTTCCTTATGATTTCTTAAATAATATTTTCTTTAGCTTATTTTAGTGTTGACTGTTTATGTTATTGGTAAGGATTTTGATCGACAGTAGACTATTGGTAAAGTTATTAAGGACGCAGAAGTTATACATGGATTTTTGACTGCATAGGGGTTGATGTCCTTAACCCCAGTGTTGTTCAAGAGAAAAATGTAATTGTAGATCATTTCTGTTATTGTTGTTTATATTGTTTTTTTTTGTTTGTTTATTTCTTTGTATGTTTGGTTACCTTTAAGTCTGTGCTGCACATTGTATTTAAAAGATATTTAGGCAAATGTTTGATGCCTAGGATGAGGGTGTCTTCTCCCAAAGAGGGCGTTCATTCGGTTCAGCTTGGTGTTTGGGAATGCTACCATTCTGGGACCTCTTTAACTTTGATTCAAAGCTTAAGATTCCTGGACAGCTTGCTGATTAGATACTACATTGCAAATTCCTGCTGAGGCTGATTGATTTTTAGTTCACATTTATTCTGAGGGCATGTTTTTTATAATTTTAGTTGAAAGCAGGAATTAATTTATCAAAGTTGCATCCCTTGGCAGTGTCCAGGCTTTATTTCTGTCTCTTTGACCTCAAGAGGAGTCCATAATGCAAACGGATTTCACAGTTTCTTTTCCATCTTAGGCAAGTGCCTTTGGAAAAAGTGTAGCTTTCAGTACCTGGGCTTACTTTTTTCCAATTTTTGTCTAGTGTTTGCCTAGCAGTACTGCATAATTTTGAAAGTTATTTTATTGTTTTAGTTTTCTTAGTTGTTCTCAGTGAGAAGGCTAGTTCAAATTACCTAGTCTGCTCTTCCTTTTTCCTTGAGAGCTCCCTGTCTACAGAGATCAGGAATATTGGTCTACTCTTGTCCGTGACCTTGGTAGTAAAGGCTTTGGTGAGGCCATTAATTCTGTCACATGCTTCTTAAATTATATTCGTAAATTGATTATCTGATTAAATATGATTTCTCTGTGATATATCCTAATCTACTTCCTTATAGGCATTTGTTTCTGAAATAAAAACCGGTTTCTCAGGCTAGATAAGTCCTCACACAAAATGCTGTTAGCATGAATTTTTATAATAAAATGGACAGCCACTGAAAGATTTGAGAAGCCACAGAAGGAGAAGAACTGGCCAAGGAAGACAAGGTAAAATATTAAATGAATTTGGCAGGCAAGAGATTATTGGCAAACTGGGCAAGAATAATTACTGGTGAAGTGGCAAGAAGAATGAATGGGAGCTGAGAGAACAGAGCATCTTTTATACAAAAAAAAAAAAAGGTTGTAAAGGAAAGAAGAGAAGTACGGCAATAGTTAGAAGAGTCATGGGAGCAAAAGATGAACTAAAGGTGAAGATGAACATATTTCTATGCTGAGAAAAAAAGAGCTTGTATGAAAGGAGAGGATGAGGCCTTGAGAAACTTGATAGAAGTATTAAGTTAATCAATTTTCAGATGGTGACGGGCTCAAGAGTAGAGGTGAGTTGGTCCTCTGATCAGATTTTGAACACATCTTCCATTGAGTTTATTTGCTTCAGGACTAGGAGCCTTTAGGATTGAACCTGAGTATCAGCACTTAGAGTAAGTCTTCTCATATATACTCCTAAGATAAGCTAAATACCCTCCTGTATATGCTATTGTGTATATGCTATTACTAAATCAATGAATTTTAATTTAATTAGATTTCTAAGCCCTTCTCTGGCCTGCAGGTGACAGCCAACTTCTCTTAAATAGCAAAGTACAAGTATCCTTATGGTAGTTAATCCTTTTTCACTTCTTTTCTCAGTTACTATCTGTAGTTGTAGATAATTGAAGTTACCAGAAGTTAAGCTATTTTTTTAACATTCCATAATAAATGCTAGTGCAAATGTATTGAATAACAACTGTGACATTTTTCTTTACAGCTCAATAGACTTTGATTAAATTCCACTAACGTTAATTGGACGCCTACTCCACACAAGCCACTGTGGGTGACACAAAACTGAATAACACACAGTCCTTGCCAAATGGGAACTTTTATTCTATGCAACCACTTGGAGAAACTCCTATTGCTCTTCCCTTTTATACTCCTTTCATGTAGGGGTGAAAGGTAGGTAGTAACAGATGGAACTTCTCATTTTTATTCAGCTTGCAGTTTTGATAATCACCAAATGTGATCATTCTATTTTACATTATAAATTGTGTCCAAGTCCTATTAAGCCGTGTTTGACTCATTTTACACAGGTGGTAGCATTGTATAATAGGCCACCATATTAAAATGCAAATTAGCTAAAAGATTGTATTTGCATATGGCACTCATTTTTTTGTTAAAAAAAAAAAACAAAACATTTAGAAGCCAGCCAGTTGAAGTTACTGAATCCTTTTAAAAAATATATTGCTCTAATTTCAAGGCATGAGACAGTGCATCAAAATAAATGCTCTTAAATGATTCTACTATTTTCATATGTAACTGTAGATGCCAATTATACACCTTAGATTTAACATGACCAAAAGTCAACTCTTGATTCCTGGACACCCCAAACCATTCCTCCAGTCATCTTCCCAATCTCAAGATATCTCCAGTTTATCTCCCATCTTCCCTTTCCACAGGCCAGGAACATCAGTATCATCTTTCTCCCGAATTCCATATCTAATCCACCTGTAAATACTGCTGGCACTAACTTCAGAATATATCCAGAATCTGGCCAGTTTTTACCAGCTGCACCCAAGATGGTGATCCTTGTCCAAATCATCATTACCTCTTGCCTGGCCAGTACATTTACACCTGTTTTATAAAACAAACAATTGCATGTTATAAAATGTATGGATATATTATAGTTTATTTAACTATTCCGTTTTTTAGTAAGTTGTTTCTAGTTTTTCAGATAAAGTGCCTTGAAATAAGCCAGTCACAAAATGACAAATACCGTATGATTCCACTTACATGAGGAACCCAGAGTCATCATATTCGTAGAGAGAGACAGTAGAATGTTGGTTGCTAGGAACTGGGGGAAAAAGCGAATGAGGAGTGTTGGTTATGAGGTACAGAAATTCTGTTCTGCAAGATGATGAGTTTTGGAGATTGGATGCATAGCAGCGTGAATGTACTTAACATTACTGAACTGTGCACTTAAAAATGGTGAAGCTGGAGGTCCCCAGGCAGTGACCTCACCTCCCTGAGTAACAGAGCCCAAGGGAATTTGGAACCCAGGTCACCAGCACCTACATTCTGGACACAGCGCCCTCAGCTCATTTGTTCAGACACTGGCGTGTGAGCAATATGTTCTGTTGTGTGCCCATATCCCACTGCTGCTGGCTCAGGAGGGCCAATGGCGACAATGGTTTCCGATCCCGGAGACAGGGGCAAGGCTCTTGGGCAGGACGCCTCAGGTCGCTAACTAGGAGGAAGGCTAAGGTAACACAGGGAGCCCCAGAGCCAGCCTGTCCAGCCCCACACTGCTCTGACCTGACCTGTGCAACCCCACGTCCCCTCCCATGTGTGTGTGTCTGTGTGGAAGGGGGGTCATGGTGGAGGGCCCACGTGAGCAAGTGGAGGCTGATGAGCGGTCAGATGCGTGGTGGCGGGTCATGCTCACACCCTAGGTCAAGGCTGGCTGGGAGGGACAAGGTCCATCCCAAGCCCTGCAGGTGTGTGTCGCTGCATCCCAGGTGCAGGCCTGTGCACACTCAGGTCTGTGCCCCATCAGGGAGCAGCAAGGGCAGGGGCAGAAGGACACTGAGGATGGCGGGGCAGGGCTGTGATGCCTTCCGGCCGGCCGCCGGTCACTGTCTTTACAGAGATCAGATGCTATCAGCACGAGGTTGGTGGAGGTCAAGTTTCATTCTGTGATGTATGCTGTGCGGCGCACAAAGGCCTCCCTGGACTTGGTGAGAGGGCGGGGTCCGAGGTCTCAGAAGCAGGGCCTGGAGATTGCCTGGGAAGGCTTCCTTCACCGGCCTGGCAGCCCCACAGGGTCCTGGGTCGCCAGTCCGTGGTCAGGACCAGGAGCCCATGGAGGCTGAGCCCGAGGGTGAAAAAGCTGGCGGTGGGAGTTGTGGGCCACCCAGGGAGGAACCCCTAGAGGGCGGTGTGGGACCGGGAGCTATGTCTGGCCTCAGAGGGCCCAGCTGCGGACTGCAGGGGGCAAGAGGTCCTGGACTGGGGTCCTGGCTGCGGCTTCTCTGGGAGGCTCTGGGGTGTGTCGTGTCTCTGCAGAGGCACCTGGAGAGGTAGGCACGGGGAGGGGGGGCTCTTGTCTCCTGTCACACTGAGGACTTGGAGCCGCTCCAACTCTCACTCTGTTTTCTTCTGAATAGTCGGGTGCAGAAGCGGCTCCAGATCCCAACCCAACCCCATCGGGGGCATCGGCAGCTCTGGATGCAGGGGTGGCGTCTGCAGCGACTCCCGCAGGGGCCCAGGAGCCTGCAGGTCACCCGGCACCTGGGCAGGGGCAACAGGCCCTTGAGAACAGTCAGCCGGGTCCTGCTCCCGAA
This sequence comes from Helogale parvula, assembly GCA_004023845.1. Classification (NCBI taxonomy): domain Eukaryota; kingdom Metazoa; phylum Chordata; class Mammalia; order Carnivora; family Herpestidae; genus Helogale; species Helogale parvula. Next base: position 28,661 of record PJEM01004726.1, read on the forward strand.
CCGGCTTCTGCCCCTGCCCCTGCCCCTCCTGTCCCTGCGCCTCCTCCTGCCCCTGCAAGCCTGGCAGCCACCGTGGGGGAGCCTGAAGCTCCTGGGGAGACCTGCGCTGCCCCTTCCCCCGACCCCGATACCGCAAGGAATTGGGTATTTCTTACTAGTCGTCATGTTTTTAATATTTTACTTGAATCATTATACCCCCATTAATGTCAAATAAAAATTTTAATTCCTGTAAAAAAATGGTGAAGCTAGTAAGTTTTGTGTTATGTGTCGTTTGCTACAATCTTCCAAAAGGTAGAAAAACAAATACCATGAGGAAAAATCTCTAAAACTTAAAAGCTATAAAAAAGACTATAAACCAATTTAACCATATAAAGATGGAAGCCCTCTCTAATAACCAGGGAAAGGCAAGTTATGTAACTGAGATTTTATCCTCTCACTCACTTGGCAATACCCAATATTGCCAAGAAAACAGGGAACTAGGCATTCTCAAACCCTGTTGGTAGAGAGCACATTAGGAAGACGTTTAAGTGGGATGTTAGTTCAGTGACAAAAAATTTAAATGTGTATACATTGGACTCAGCAAATTCACTACTATTGTATAGAAATATGTGCTTACAAAAATAATGTACGAAGATGTTAAATGAAAATTTTCTTTAAAATTGAAAAATAATGCTGGAAAGAAAGTTTTACACCACTTTTAAGCATAGTTTCAAGTGTTTTTCTAGGAAAGTCACCTGTGGATTTCTGAATCAAAATGTTTGTACATTTAAAATGTGAGGCGGTACTAACAAACTTCTTTCCAAAAGAACCATGCTATGTTACACTCATTTGAGAGTGTTTGCCAGTTTTTCCCAAGATTGGATATTACTGATGTTATTGATTTTGCCAGTTTTATAGATAAAAGAATGATGTCTAATTGTTGTTTGAATTTGCATTTCCCTACTAGTGAGTTAGACGTCTTTTCATATGCATATCCTCAATTTGCATATTTTTCCTGTGGGTTTTTTTATTCATATACTTCACCCATTTTCACTGTATTTTTATTGTTTTATGGAGTTTTAAAATAGACATAATCTGGATTTTGATCTTTTATCTATCTATCATCTATCTATCTGTCAACTAATCAATCATCCATCAAACTATCATCTATTGGTTATGAGTCTGTGACTCCACTCAGGTGTGTAAGAACCATCATATTACCTTATGTTCTTTAAAGGCAATGATATGCATCTCTCACAACACCTTTCTAGAGATGGAAACTCATGGTTAGTCATCATTGAGGTTCTCTTCCTAGACCTTCAGGGATGCGGGAAGATTTTCTCAGGCAGAGCAATATATTGGGCAGGCCCTTGGGCTCTCTACTCCACATGGATACCACTCATTATGCCTGCTTTTCTAGCCCCTTGCTGGACTTGAGTACAAGATTCTTTCCTGAGATTTGAAGACTTCATTTTGTTTCATTGCTTTTTCTGGTTACTTTATTATTTATTTTCTTTTATTATTTAGTTTATCTTTAGATCTTGAACTCATCGGGAAATCACACACGCCTGTGTGTATGTTCAAGGCCTGTAGAAAGAATCTAAATTTTATTTCCTTCTAGATAGCTAATTGCCTGATTATCATTTATTGAATAATCAATCCATTATTTTCATATTGTATTTTTGTTTTGTATTTAAGTAATCTCTGCTTGAACTCATGACCCTGTTTTTCCATATGAGCCAGGCAGGCGCCACAATCCATTCTTTTCAGAAATGAAATGCAACGTGTTACAAATGACTGATGAAGGAAGTCAATTTCTGGAAGGAATAAAGACTCCAAAATGTAAGCAACTTAAAGTGTGCTAGAAAAAGAAGAGGAGAGACTACACACTGAACCAGAGTCCCCCCCTCAAAAAAACACCCATAAATGGAATTAAGATGAAATAAAAAAATTGGGGACAGTATTTTCCACTTAGGTGTTAAAGGGTTGATTTTGTTAACACACAAAAAGACTATTCCAAACAAAGGTAAAAAAGGATCAACAATTTAATAGAAAAATGGACAAAGTGTTTGAAAAGGTAAAAATGAATATAATCATATATAGTGAAAATATGTCAATATTTTGTCCACTAGGACCAATTTATCTTTTAGCAATGAGACACTGGTTTTCACCTATCAAATTGGCAAGGTTTAAAACTGTGATAAAACTCAAATTGCTGTGTGAAAATATAGCTCAAGGAATTGGTGCAATTTTTTAGATTGTCAAGTTGGCAATCTATTTCAGAATTCTTGAAATAAACATATTATCTTACCCAGAAATTTTAGTTTGGAGGAAAAATTTCTTAAGAAAATAATCAGAAATGTGCACAAAGGTTTACAAAGTATTATTTTAGAGAACTACCTACGTGCTTAAGAGTTGTAGTGATGTAGGATGGGGGCTAAAAAATATAACTACACAGACAACTGCCGTCATTAAATTTCATGCCGTGGGGAAATGTCTGCACATAGAACAGGTATATTGAAATCATTTGTGAAACAGTTTGTGCTCTGATGTTATTTTTATAAAGGAGCATAGGGAGCACCTGTAAACATGGTTTAAAACCTCTTTGCAAGCCTTGGATGCGTTTGGTTGTTACAGAACAAGCTGGAAAGAGGTTCAATGGATCGGTCAGGATGTTGTGCACACGTGTATCTACTATACCTGGTGATGTGATTTCAGCACGTGGAAGAAACACAGTGGACCTCAGTCTTATTTGTCACTGACAAAAGAAAATAGCCCTCTCCCCAAATTAGATTTTCTGAAAAACCAAAGTTTCTATGTAAGGTTGGCTCCCACAAAAGTCGTGATAGTTCTTGCCTTCCTTTGGTATGAAATTAACATTTTAGGAACACTTCTGCTTCTTTCCTCCATGGTCTCAAGCACACAGTGCTTTCTTTCCTCCTTCCCTGCACTGTGATAAAAACTCTAGCACTGAATTGCTATAAACCCACAGCTAGTGTTTTCTACCCCAGAAATAGGCCAAGTGTTTTTAGAAGCAAACTGCCTGAGACTGTAATTATAGGAAGGGTTAATCATTTAGGCTAAGTTAGCAAGGAGAGAAAACTCTCAGGAAATCTGAAAATCAGGGGCCCCGCCCCAGTAGAATAGGGCAAGGAAGAGGTGAGCAGATCTGCATGGAAAGCATCTTGTTCTGGTAGTTTGGCTGTCACATTGGGTTCAATAAACCAAGCACCTTCCACCCACTGCTCCCTGTCTCCTGACAGCAACTGCAACCACAATAGGGCAGGAGAGGGGCTGATCCTGGAGGGAAAAGAAATTTTAAAAATACGCATAATTGCTCAGAGCCAGATGTCCTGTTCCAAACTGTTTTGCTCACAGGGAAAGTAAGCTTACTGCAGTAAGTCATGTTTGTACCACAAGATGCCACTCTTCCCTTGAGAAGAGAGACTAAGATAACTAGATAAAATGCAAATATTTTATGAGTCCATTTATCTTTTACATCAAGGAGCTTCATCTTGGATGAAGGAAAAGCAATTGTCTTTTGTTCTATAGCATTTTGGTGCAAGGAAAGAAACTAGTGTTCTTGTTAGCAATTTCTAAAACTCTTTTAAACATCATGGAAACATTACTTTTCCGTCTTACCTGACAATGGATTACAGTCCTACGCACAAGCTTTATTACTTTGGGTTCTTGGTGTTAGCCTAGCTTTTCAAGTACAGTCAAGCTGTTACAAAAGGCCACAAAATAACATATTGTCACTCTCCACAATGTTAAGCTTTAATTTTCTCCAAGAGAGATGTTTAGATCTGTTGTCAACGGAAGCAAAAAATGGATACAGGGTTTGTTTCTGATTTGGTTGATGTCACTTGTGTGAAACCTACACCACTCCCTGCACCCATCAGCACACACTCATCTGAATGTAAAATTGAAGGCTGTCACAGTAAAGCTTTGACTTATAAAGTAGAAATCAGTGTAACCCCTAATCAAATTGTCTTTATATTCTTAGCTGACATCTATACATATTTATTAATCATAATCTTTGAACTCATTCTTGAGTTGGGTTGAAAGCAAATGTCAAGAATTTCTTATGTTGCCCTAAGTCTTTTTTGCCTTTTGCTTACCATAAACCTCCTAGTCGAAGTAAATCAGTCTGCTGCTGTCAATGGTTGGTCCTCAATCACCTTTCTGCCTTGGTGAAAGAAATGGAAAAATTTCAATTATTTTTCCTAAAGGGAAGTCAGAAAGTGGATGTGACCTTGAACAGCTCATTTAACCTGTCGGTACCTCCATTTTATTTGTGAAACAAGGCATTTTACTGTCTACTCTCTAAGTCGTCTTTTGTACTTTTGAGATTTTTTATGATACTCCCTCATTAAGAATTCTGATAATCTAGTAGTATAATTAGTAAAGGAAAATATTGGGAATTTGAAGGGCTACCAATATTTATATTAAATTCTATTTTGATTCCTATAATCCTCTTTTCACAAACCTGCCTCCTGTAGCAAGGTACTGATAGTATTGCTATAAAAGCTCATTTGCATATAGATATACTGATTTTTATGATTGACGTGAGGGAAGCATTTTATATTTTATTTTCTCCACTTGAATTTTGTCGTGGAGATGAGTCCAAAAGATCTAAGTGCTAATTTGCTGCCCATCTGGGAAAAGCAGTTCAAACTTCTTTTTAATATATATTTTTAAAAGTTTTTATTTTATTTGAGAGAGAGAGAGACAGGGTGAGTGGAGGAGGGGCAGAGAGAGAGGAGAGCGAATCCCAAGCAGGCTCCTCACTGCCAGCTCAGAGCCTGATGGGAGGCTTGACTCACAAAACTGTGAGATAATGACCTGAGCCGAAACCAAGTGTTGGACCCTCAACCGACTGAGCCATTCAGGTGCCCCAGGAGTTCAAACTTCTTTATCCATATGAAATTTCTGTGGCTTCTTTCATGTTTGTAGGGTGAACCATTTCTGGTCACGCTAAGGATCAATGTTTAAGGCCAAGGCATCTCAGGATGAGTTAGTCATTGGAGAAGTGTGGTGTGAAACCAATATGGGCACTTCTTTTGGAACATAAATGAGTAGAAGAACAGTCACTAGAGTTTAAATGGTCTTTTCTTCCCAAATACTAAACTTTTTTTTTCCAGTTTCTCATTAGATTTGTTTTCTTGGAAGAAGTAAGAATAGTATTGCTAGATAAATACAGGACATCCAGTTAGATTTGAATTTCAGATAAAAATAAAGAAATTTTTTTGTTATAGTATATCCTCAAATCACATGCATATTATACTAAAAATTAAACTATCATACTAAATTATATTTTATTCTAATTACACTAAAAATTAGTTGTTTTTTAAAATCTGAAATTCAAATTTAATGATGTATACTGTATTTTGATTCGATAAATGCAATCTTAACTAGGCCCAAAAAGAATATAAGGATGTTGAGATGGTCTCTCATGATGAAAAGCAACAAATTGTTCACTTAAGGTGATACAATTTTGTATAAGGTGAAAATAAGCCAGTGCATTGATTTGCATTTCCTAGTATATCCATATGTGTATATGTTTTTTTCAGAGTTTAAAATTTATGCGTTTTGCCTTTTCACTTAATGTATACAATGCTTCTATTAATATATACAATATTGCTATATCAATATTGCTATCCAATTTCATGTTATAAAGTATTTAACATTTCCCTATTATTAATACTTAGAGTATATCCTTTTTTCTTGGTTTTCTGCTCTAAGTGTTCTCGATAGTACTTTTTTGTTGTTGTTAAACTGTTTTCCTAGAATAAAATCCTAAGCGTGAGATGAGTGGGACTTCGGGAATCAAGTGATCGATCATATTATGCCTGAATAATCACATTCACGTTTCCCTTTTCATCCCATTAAAAGAGGTACAAATTGGGAAAGGAGAAGAGATAGGAGAAAGGCATGAGGATGTAGTTCTAAATCGTACTAATTCTGCGCGTGGGCAATCCCTTTACAAGAGCATTTTAAGTTTCTGAGAGGAAGCCATTTCTATTTTTAAAACCAGTAGTAAAATAACAGGCTTGGAAGTGGATTTTTAAAAGATTCATCTGAACATGAAATAGGTTAGTAAACTATAGCTTTCCTCTGTCTTCCGTTTCTTACCAGTATGCCACCAGGCTTCTCTGATGGTTACAAGTGGCCTCATAACTGGTCCTGGACTGACATGACTGCTTCTTAAGTATGTTTTTTTCTGGTTACATTATCAAAGATATCTGCAGTGTGCATCTGTTCAAAAACCAATCATGCACTTCTCTATCAATGTGTTGGAGATGAGAAATAGGTTTGAAAAAATTGCTTCTGCAACAAGGTGGTCCAAGTGATAGACCAATACCCAACTGATTTAATAATCTTACCCAGAGAGGGAAAGGAAACAGAAAACAAATGAGTCACGGCTATTTTCTTTTAAGGAAATAAAAGGGACAAGAGAGGGGTTGGGAAAGACAAGTATAATTGAATAACTGTAATTTACTTTCCTTTTTGACCCTGATTATCATTTAAAGCAATTTAAAATCAAACAGGCAGGACAAAAGAAAATATATATATATAGAAGTATAAAGACTCCAGATCAGAATCTTCTGTTGACTGGTTAACTTCAGCATTATCCAAATCAACTTGGGTACCATCAGGAGATATGTTGCTACTCCCACTCCCCCTCCCCCCTCAAGGGAGCTTGTGGAGAGCTAGGTTAGGTCGTTCTGGGAATACTGTGCCTGTGAGAAATTAAGCTTTCCTGGGAACCATGAGTTAAGTTGACAGTGAAGTAGTATTTCAATAGAGAGGAATAATAGTTTGATAATGAGAGGAATATAGTTCAACAAAAGTCCTCCTCAGGATTAAACATCTTCTTTAGTGCCCTCGCTTGAAAAAGACTCTCTCCCTTCCCAACTAATTTGTAGCTGGGAGTTCTATGAGCATTTACCAAATTGTTTTCAGAGGGAACGTTGGTAATCTATCAGGAATATAATAGCTGATCTCCAAAAATGAGTTGAAATGAGCTTGGGAAAGTTCTTGCTATTTACTCCTCCTTCCTTGAAGATCCTTGATACCCATTAGACGTTTGCAGTAGAAAAACCTGTTTAACTTCTAACTTCCCAAAATGTGACTAAGAAAGTCATCTTTACACAATCCGAACATACACTTTGAGGAATACCCATGTTCTAAAGAACGATCTATGCAAAACTATGAGTTAGGTCTATCTCAATGATAAACAAAAGGGTGTAAAGAAGAGTTGGTTGGAGACCCTTTCAGACTAATGTGTGATGTGTAGAGGCGATGGTAGCCTCTAGCTTGCCCTGCCTACCCAAAACTCCTCTACATCTACTGAGTCACTTGGTATGAGTCATCTATAATTTTCTACAGAGATTTGAGTCTCCTGACAGGAAAATAGAAGAGAAGGGTAAGGGTTATCCAGGTTTTATATTAGTTTATTCTTCTTGTTAAACCCTATGACTTTAAAAGGAGAGTGGGGAAGTGAGTTGGCTATAAATACAGTTTAGCAGAGCAGAATTTTATCTAGTAAATCATGACTTCTGAACAAAAAGACAAGACAAATTAAGACAAAATACATCTCATACACACTGAGAGAGATGTGGTTGGAAGGAGAAATGTTTAATTAATTAGGAGGACTTAAAATTGAATTGGCCAGTGAGGACAGATATTGGGATGGAAAGATAAAATTAGGTCCCAGGGGGAATAATGCGTAGCAGAGAAGGAAACATTCCAGTAGAGGCTGTGGTGAATTATTTTCAAGTAGAATTACAGTTAAATGATTTGGAAATAATATGTATCATTTCAGATGCCTAACTACCAATGCTCAGACTGTGGAGTAGAAAAGAATATTTAAATTTGTCTAACTATAAACTTGTTATTTAATTAAGTGAATATTGATTACCTATCATGTGTAGCATAGTAAAAAGGAGTTTTAAAATACAAAGGAAAAATTCTCCTTTCAAAAAAGAAATACTATACATAGGTTAGTAAGAAAATAAGTACATACAAATAACTTATATAAGGCAGAATACTATCATTTTGAACAGAAGAGCTATGTGATGAGAACTGAATTTTGAAATATTAATCTACTGGTCATATCCAGAATGGGTTGGAATACAGATAACAGAGGTAAGGAGACTAGAGAAATAGGAATGGATAAAAGTCTTGATTTTCAAAATGGTAATTAAATCATGGGATTAGCAAACTTTTCCCATGGCATTTGCATGCCGTATGGTGCAAGCAACCATTGGTCATATATAAATGGGTGTGGCTGTTGTTTTCCAATAAAACTTTATTTACAAAGACAAGTGACAGGTCTGACCTGGTCCACACAGGCTTATTTCCCAACTCTTAAGTTAAATAAAAGAAGCTTAAAGTTAACTGCTGACGAAAATGTTGAAAAATCTATTACTATATCATAACAATATAACAAATGTGATCTTCAGAAACACTAGTGAACAAATTGGGGCTTACTAATCCCATTTAAGATAGTTGTTTGGATCTGCATGTCCAACAATGGCAGAACTAGCTTGTTACTGACCAACTCTTGCATTGGAAAAAAAAAAAAGACTAGAAAAGCTGAGTGCATGTGCATGCGTGCACGTTGGAGAGCTAGGATGGCAATGAGGACTTGTGGGGTTTAGAATATATAGAGAATTAAAATGCATAGCGGCAGTAGCACAAAAGATCGAAGGGGAAACAGAATGAATATATTAAAAATTCTTGGCACTATTCAGCAATTGGTAAAACCGCAAATTTAAATTAGATTTTAACAAAACAAAAATTTGTAATTTCTGTGATTACTATTAGAAGAATAATAAAGGAATGTATTGTATAGATGGGAAGCTAATGGAGGGGAAAATGGAATAATAAAATTCTACTTAATCCAGAATGAAGCAAGAAGGTGAGAAAAAAGAAATAGAATAGTCGTGACCAAAAAAAGTAATGGTAGATTATAACCTCAATATGGTAATTATAACAAATGTAAATGGACTAAATACACTAGCAGATAGATTGACCGGATTAAAAAACAAAATTAACCTACATATTGTTTATAAGAGATACACTTTGATTTTGAAGCTACGGAAACATTCAAAGTAAAAGGGTATACCAAATATATTTTAAACAGAGAATAGATTGGTTGTTTCTAGAGCAGGGGATGGAGGACCTGGGAGAAGGTAGCCCCAGGCTGCAACTTCTGGTTGTAAGATGAGTAAGTTCTGGGAATATAATGCACATTATGGTGAATAGTTTTTTAACATTAAAAAACAACAACAACGAGAAGGAGTCATCTGTGGTGATTCTCCAAATTGTAAAAAGTGGATCATTTATATAGGCATAATCCAAGTATTTAGACCCACATGAAGTGAGAATATCAAAGGGATTTGGCTTTTGAGTAAATCTGGTAGAAATCTAGCCAGACAGTTGAGTAAATATGTCCTTGCAGTGTAGGTAGCCTCAAGCTCTTTATTCTCTTCTGGTAACATTTTTCTTAATTTTTTCTATAATGGGGGGGGGGTTGGGGAGGAGGCAGGGCAGGATTTACTCATTTTTCCTCGAAGGCCATACTTAGCACCTTAGTACCTCCAGCTCAGCAGGAACGAGCCCCACCATTGACGCTGGCCACAGGACTAAGAGCGGTGGCTGGGTGGGTATTTATCATCTCTGCCAAGTGAACACAAGTTGTTTTCTTATGCTTGATGGTTGTTACAGTATCCACGTATGATTTACCAGGACAGAACTGCCAGGAGAGACTTCCTTGCAAATGGAAATGACCTGGTGCTGAGGGCAAGTCTGGACACCCATGTCTTCCCCTCAGAAAACAAAGACTAGAAGGGTACAAACTGGGGGGTATTTCAGAGACTAGAGTCCCGAATCTAATGCTAAGAGATCCTGAACAAGTTCTGTTCAAGAGTTGTGTCTTATTGTTAATAGAGGGCTCAGCAGGACCCTTCTGGGGCTCTGAAATGCCAATGCATGTGTTTCCACCTCTCAATGAGATGCCAGGAGCCATGAAGGCCAGAGAGAACCCTGACAAGGCACTGCCCCTTGAGAGCTGCTGCCAGTCCATCTGCTGGGCTGGGAACTCCCTTGAGAAAGAGCTGCTCCCAACTGTTGACTTATGACTTGTGGGAAGGACACAAATTGTTGGGCTTATTGTACTAGTCATCAAGGGGGGAGAGTGACAAGCATCCCTTACGATATTTAGAGGATTTGAGATACACATTTCAAATAGGGGCTTGAGCCAATTATAGAATCCCTTAGATTTTTGGCTGTGTGGATGTAGCACTGGGACAAAGAGTTTCCCAGAAAGGGTGCTTATTTATCAAAATGGGGACATACATTTCTCTCTTGTTTTTAGTTGAATGAGCAAGTACTGAAGATATTATCCGTGTTGTGCTTAAGAGGCCCACATGTGTGCGTGTGTGTGTGTGTGTGTGTGTGTGTTAGATTCTCTTGGGAGCTCCAGAAGCTCCTCTAACTCTGCCTTTTCCCAGAATATGTTCACACAGCCCTCAGTGAGGGGTCTAATGCAGGTAATGAAGAAACCCTCCTTTACAGCCAGAATCAAACTGCTTTGCCACAGCTCAGCCAACAAAATAGCACACTCCTGGCAGGAAACAGTCATTGCTCTGCAATCTTTTAGGCTGCCAAAAATGAAAGCACTGCAGTAATACTGCTGTCCCAAGCAAAAAATTTCAACTTTCGGACCGACACTATTTTATAGGGTACCTGTTCAATCAGAGCGTGTATTAGGTGAGATTGTTCAGTTGATAAATGACCCAGCTCTATTATTTCATAATTTCCTATCTATTTTTCTGCTTATGTGGGGCCTACTTTTTGTTAGTCTATCTTATAGCTGTACTCCCCAGATATCCTTTGTCTAGGCTGTTCCCTCTGTCAGTATTTGTCTGGACCACTTTTTCTTCTCTGCTTTCAACCTCTCATCAAAACACTCACTTCCCATAAAACTTTCTTATAGTGCCCTGATAGGTGGTTTGCTTTTTTATTAAGAATTTTGAGCATATTAGGAATTATGTAGCTTTTCTTCGATTCCACGTGTTTGCTCTGAGATCAGGGTATATACAAGCAGCGAGCTATTAAATACGGGAGCTTCACACATTATAATTTTCTAGTGCATGCGCCAGAACAGCATTTTTAAATGTTAATGATACTATTAATTCCCAATGTCTATTTTCAAATTTCAAATCACCTATTCTTCTGCAGGGTTGAAACCCGACTTTCTATTATGTGGCATAAAAATGTCTCAACTCTTTGATTTGTTTCGCAAGGAAAAGATGATTTAAATGTTTTTCATTGTCCTCTCTCGTGTCTCAAAGATGCTCAAGAGGTTTTTAATTCTAAAATTTCCATTTCAGTTAAGTCTGAAGCTGCATGTGGGAGACTGCTGGCAAATTCTCCCTTCCTCTTCCTCTCTCTCAGTCCTTACGTACACACCTTTTACTCCAAACATCTAAGAGGCTAGCCAGGCAAATGTGTCATGTCCTCAGAGAGTATCTCCTTCCGCATCCATTTTCTTATATGTTCTCACTGTTTTCCTAGGGGTTGCTTTGTCCAACATTTGCTAAAGTCAGCTTTGAAAGAAACCATTGCAATGTCATTTCAATGTATGGAGCACAGTGATACAGTATGTTTTGAGGGCCATAAGAACACCTTTAATCAGAACCCACAAGTATCTTCCTTTTGGGTTCTAGCACAATACTCCAAGGCTCCACATTAATTACTGGTTGAAGCACGGAAGTGTGCCTAAGGTCTGACCATCTTCCAGAATGGACTCAGAGGTGGGAAAAGTAAAGTATTAAAGGACATTGCGCATACGTATTGCACTGGTAGGGTGGTTATATGTGAAGGCTGTGAGGTACTCTGGCTGACGTTCTCTGCAATGTCAGTGTCAGGTTTAGGGACGTTTCTTCGTGGTGAAATAATCTGACACAGGACTAGACCTTGGAGGGGTTTCAGGCTGCCATGTGTGGTTGTGCAGTTTGCATATTGTGCAGCCAAACATCGCGCCCTGGTTTAGAGGTTAGAGGGATGGGTAGTTCTCATACTTCCTCCGCTCACAGAACTAATAAGGGAGGGATCTAACAGCAGCTCTTCGGGGCTCTCCTGAGTCAAACCCTCAGTACCATTTGATACAGATGTTCACTCTCTATCTCTTGAGACACGTTCTTCCCTTCGCTGACTGCTTCTCCTGTCCCCTTCCTAGACCCTCCTCATTTTTAACCTCTAAGCTATGGAGGACACCAAGGCTCAGTGTTGGGCTCCTCATCTCCATATATACCTGTTGCCTCCGTAATCTCATCGGACCCTAGGACCTTAAATAGTCTGTGAGACAATGATTTAAAAAATTTTTCTCCAGCCCTATCATCTCTTCTGAACTACAAACTGTAGCTCAAGCCTGGTTGCATCTCTGCATAGATGTCTTTATAAGTTCAAAACTGCCTTTGTGGGCTTCCATCCTCCTAGCACGCTCCTTGTTCAGTCTTCTCTGTTTCAGAAAATGGCAGCTCTATCATTCCAGTTTCTCAGGCCACAGCACTTGGAGTCACCATCGAGCCCTTCCTTTCTCTCCATCCCACTTCTTCTCCTTAAGCAAATCTTTTGGACTCTTCAGAGGATATGCAGAAACTGACAATTTTTCACTACTTCTACCAGATCTTTATTTTGGGTGTCCATGTGCCCAGTTAAAAATTGGAGGCACTATTATCGTGGTACAAAAAGAAAAGACGGTTTGGGTGACAATCAGAAGCCTCTGATGTAGTCTGCCTGTTTGGCCATGTAGCATCTGTGCTGATTCTTCTTCCTTGTGTAGAGCGCATTCCCAAGGTAGAGAGCCCCAAGTCCCATCCAGCCTTAAAGTCCGGGTCTCCAGGCGATGCACATTCCTTTCCATGATCTCAGATGTGGCTCTTAATGGCCCAGCAATCCCTAAACGAAAACACAAGCTCTCTGCCTCCACATGGCACACTGTAAAATATGGTGGAGTAGAAACAGGGTAACTGGAAGGAACAAGAGTGAGAAACACATCACAACATAGGCGATTATCAAAGCGTGCTAGGCCAAAGTGGTGCCAATTCATTTCCGTGGAAGTAGTGTCGGCCTCTAGATTAACTCAGCTAGAGCCCCTGGTTCTGTTCTCCGCGAAGAACTCCCTTGTCATTTGCCCTCTGTGACCCTTGGCTCTCTCCTTGACTAGAATCTTCCACGTTAAAGCTGAGATCTTAAAAGAGGATGCATTTCTTAGGGGTCCCATAGTTTACAAAAACTGCTTTATGCTGGTGCAGATTTGAGGGCCAGGGTGGCTCCAAGGAATTAAACCATCCCAGGCCTTTGTAGGCGAGGTTTAGGGTGTCTTTGATTAGAAAATTCTCAAGCTAACTTAGTAAATTTCCAGACGTTCCACGTTCAAGTGTCTATCACCAAGTTCTTGGTTAGACACTCGTTTCTGTGTTTGGTTTTTGTTTGTTTGTCTTCTTCCTGGACGCTGTGCTGTGCTCTTCTCTCTTTCAATTCAATGTCACATGTCTTGAGGCTGGATGAAACAATGAGCTTGGGAAGGAAGGCACCAGTTAATCCGTGTCTAACAGCAGGGCTTTATGACCTTTATGTGACCTTTATATGCCGGAACATCAGTGATCTCTCATTAAGGTTGCAGCTTTAAGCCTGCTTACTACTGTTTCCATTTAGGATGTAAAACCAGTTGGCTTTTCAGTCCGGCAAGGCTCCAAATTGCAAGCAGAAAGAACATCCATTACGGGCCTTCTAACTTTCCATCTCAGCTTGCAAACTCGTTAGCTCCAGGCTGCGCTTATCTCTTTCATAATCAAGAAGCACAGATTGCAACATTTGGGTTTTTTTTCCCCCCTGCCATTTCCCTGAATGCTGCAGCCTTTGTCATCACACTCTCTCCCAAAGTGCAGTAGAGGAGAGTACAATCATATATTTGGCCACTTTCGACAAGGATACCAGCCCTCCGTCCTATTTTATCTGTATTCTTCTTCCTCTGCCTCAGTGGCCCGGTAGCCTAAGTCAGTGACATGTTGTATTCTACATTTGGTTCCGGGAAGCCACCAACATCCAGGCATAAGATTGTGTATCAGTTAAGATTAGGTTCAGCTGAGAATAGGAACTCCTGCCCCCCTTGCCCTCTAATACCAGTGATTTACATAAGATAGAAAACCTATTTCTCTCTCTTGTGAAAGTCTGGGGACTGGCAGTCTAGAGTTGTGGCAGCTCTGGCCACAAAGGTCCCAGGGACCCAGACTCCTTCCGGCTCACCGGTACACTGACCCTAGGGACACATCTTGTCCTTGGGTGTTCCAGCCATCATATCAACATCCCAAGGAGCTAGGTGGAGAGAGGGATAAGGAAGAAGAGAGGCCAAGGGTGCACCCTGGCTAAAGTTCCTAGATGTTCCGTGACACTACCATTTGCATTTGTGGCCAGAATTTGATCATACAGGTATGCTTGCTCCCACGGATGTTATGCAAACAGAGGAGGATGGGTATTGAAAGACACCTCAACCACAATTAACTATACAATCAACACCAATTAGCTTATGTTCTTTCCATGAAGGCTCCTTTCCTATTGCAATATTAAAGTGACTCCCCCCTCCCCCAGCTTTATTGAGGTATGATTGACAAAAACTGAATGTATTTAATGTGTACAACTTGGTGTTTTGATGTATTATGCCTCAGATAATGATTCCAAAGCCCCATGGTCAGGGTTTTCAATGTTCACATTACCAAATAGAAAAAAATTTCACTACTGGTTTTCTCATTTTTCAGCTACTTTCCTTGGCAGGAGTTCCACCCAAAACAAGCCCTCATAAAATGATTTTCTCCAAGTGATGTTGTTAGTTAATATGAAAAGCCGGGCTAGCACTCAGTTCTTTTGGTTCCTAAACTTTCTTTCCACCATGTCATTATCATTATGTGAACACCATATTTATGCATAGAGACATAGACCTGAAGGACTGCATTTTCAAACTGGTCGATAAATCATGGAACATTATACTGCAAGGAATTAATGAATATACATGGAAAAGGAAGTACTATGGTCAAATTTGAGAAGAATTAGTTGCCCAAAGAAAACAGATTCTTCACCACAGGACTTCTTAAATCTTCAAAATGTGCATTGTGAATCTTTGACATTTATATTGAAAATTTATTTAGCCACTGAACATTTTATTCTACACCCTAGGAACACCCCCTGGAAAAGTTTGCTGTTGAAATACAATTTGATAAATGCTCAGATACTTAAACAGCAACTATTTCACAGTGCTGGGTGTTTTGGAGCCTGCAATGAATACAACAGCCCCTTATCCCAACAACAAGGAATCTCATTGGAGAAAGAAACCATGAATATATGAAAAATGAAATTAAATCATATAAGTTCAAGTAACATTTAACAATTGCCCAGTTAGTGCCTCTTCCATGACATTTATTATTCCAACCCTGGAGATAAACCTATACATACACATGAGATCGTTTTCCTTTAAAGAGTTTACTTTTAAATGAATAATAGAACAATTCAAGACCGTTCACATTTTTGGCCTATACTTATAAAATGAATAGTGTCATTCCCAGTCTATGGACCATACCTCCCAAGGGCTGCAGAATTATACAAGATTCATGAGTGAGTTTACATCTGCATCATCTGCAGAGTGAATAAATAAATCAAAGTATAATTGTTGTGTTGGAGTCTGCATCATGTTTTAATTTTAAATAGATGTTATGTGCATCGTTGAAGGGCATTGTTATAGATAGAAGGAGCTATACTCTCACTGAAGAAAGGATCTATATAATAATGACGCTGAGTTTGAAGGTTAGAGCTAAGAGATTGGTTTATTTTTGCTATAGGGTTATATAGGAAAAAAAGAATAGACTTTTATTTCATGCTTCACTGGTATAGCAGGCCACACAGGTCTCTTTTCCTCTCTGTTGGGGTCATAGGTCTAATAGTGGCTCTATTGCAATTAGCCCCACAGCTCATTTCTTTGTAAGCAGTTGCAAAATAATCTGCGAAAGTGAGAAAATGAGCAAGAGTCAATCTTTCTTTACCTCAAAGCAGAGCATTGGGTGCTCTGCCTTGAACATCCGCCATGAGCAGACTCCTGATTAAGGCTCATGGGCCCACCTGAGGGAATGCAAAGATGATGCAAGATGTTGTCATCATGATGGGGAGATTGGCAATAATGATGCAATATCCACTCTGATGCTGGCTTCATACAGATCCTCATACCAGCACTAACTGGGGTGACAGCTCCAGACGAGTGGGATGTTGGACACAGTCTAGTGGTTACTGTTCAACACTTATATCTACTCCATTTCAAGATGAAATGGCTCTACTTGAGAGAGTTTGGTTTTGTGGCAGATTAGCTTTTATTTTGGGGAGGCTGATACACAAAGGATATCCTGGTTAATCACGTTCTTAGTAAATCCTGAGTGCTCTGCTATCAAACATGGTATTTATTGAGCATGCAACATGTGCCTTGATATAGGGTAGATGCTGGGAGGGACTCAGGTGTATAGAGGAGCACTCATTTTCAAAAACAGACTGCAGAGTCAAGACCAAGGCAGGAGTCAGTGGAAGAGTATATGGGTCAGTGTTTAGCCACGTGATAATGGATGGCAGCAGGAGTTCAAAGAAGGAAGACAGTAGTATGGTGAGAGATACACGGTGTGAAAGAAGTAGAAATGAAAGATAGATAGGATTCACCTATAACATCTGTTTCCTTTTCTACTATTTGAATCAATGAATTTCTATTCCTTTGGCCAGAGAGGGTCATGAAAGTACTCTTCATTGGTACTGAGGATATTCAGCTTATTTTTGTGGTCAAGATTCTGCTCTACTCTTCAGGATACTTTGAGTCAGGAAGATCAAAAAACAAATCAATCACTTCTGATGGTTTTGTGTGACTGTCAATGGATATTTCCAGTCTGATGACCGACATAAGAGAGCTTCAGTCATAATGCCCTGGCTTCTCCTACGTTACCCTTGTGAGGAGGTTGGAGAGTATGGATGGATGTTGCACACTAAGTATTGTGGGGAAACACAATTGTGGAATCCATTTGTAGGCACATTACTAGCAGAAGGCAGGACCTTCACTGTCCTTCTAAAGTCACAATGCTCAGGTGTCTTTCAGAATTACAGTGAGGCTGCTATGCAGACACCAGGCTCCAGGTGTGGAGACAGAGAGAGACAGAGAGAGAGAGAAAGAGAGAGCTACATCATTTTGCAACCCTGTGCGTCAATAATAGTAGGCTACGCATGATCTGTGAGAGTGCCAAGGATTCTGAAATAAGACTATTTAGGGAATGAACAGTAATGGAGAATCACACAAAGGTGGAATAATGACCAACACAACTATTCCCTCAGCTGTTACAAAGTTTATTACCAGTGAGTAAACTCTATACACCACTACATTTGAATATGTATAGCAAGTTTCTTATAATTTTTACTGGCAAATGTGCATTCAGTAATCCAGACAATTTCTTTTGTCTTCATAAAGTCCCGAAGTTAAAGATACTCCCTCTAGGCAATCCAATAGCAAGCAAGACCCTGATCCCCAGTGAAGGCAAAACCAGATATCACCCCCAAATATTTCTATTTGGATGTATTGCATAGGTCACATCTCTAGCCCAGGAGATATACTTTCCAGCTTATGATGTAAATTCTTGCTCGGCTTCTGATGTAAAATTTTTGAAGCAAGGGGCAGCACAAGATTTTAAAAATTTATTCTATTAAAGTGCTTTCAAAAGTGGTCTCAGAAAGGAAATGAAGGAAGAGAGATTTTGTGATTCATTTAATAAAACAATGGAGTTGATGAAAATAGCTTTAAAATAATAGAGTCTTTG
Organism: Helogale parvula; assembly: GCA_004023845.1. Classification (NCBI taxonomy): domain Eukaryota; kingdom Metazoa; phylum Chordata; class Mammalia; order Carnivora; family Herpestidae; genus Helogale; species Helogale parvula. Next base: position 46,543 of record PJEM01004726.1, read on the forward strand.
GAAAGTCTTTCCAAAGCTAGGAAGCGGCAGACCAAATGTTAGTGGCAATGAGATACCAGGAAGTCTGAGGATGGAGCTGCAGACTGATTTGAAATGCTGCCATCATTTTTAGAAATCCCATTGGTTTATGATGGAAACTGCTAATATGAGCCGGAACATTCTGAATAATGAATCCTACATAAGGGACAGGGGAAATATTGCAAAGAAAGCTATAAGAACAAAAGAAATTAAGCCATATTAAGTCCCTTGGCTGAGATTGTTGTGCCTGGGGGAAAAAATATCACCCCAGACTAAAAGGAATGCCATCCTTGTAATAGACACTGACTATTTTAATTTTTAAAAGTTAATTTTTTTCCACACTGGGGTAGATTTTAATGAGGTTTACTTAGGCTGGAAAGCAAAACAAATGAATAAAGGCAACACATTCTCCTTTCAACTATTCTCAACAGATACACTTTATATTATTTCATAATTGGCAGTATTAATCAGAGCATGTCTTATGAAACGAAGCTAATATTTTCTTGTAATGAACGCTTACATTTGCAGCTCCTGTTTTGGCCACATTCTTGATTTTATTGTCTTGAGCTGGACATGGCAAAAAGTTTCATTTCTTGGATGAGAACTAAATGATTCAAGGGAGCTACTGTGCTGAGTTGAGAAGTGTTCTGAGGCTCCTTCAGGGCTAAGTGGGGAAGAAGAACACGATCAGTTTGACACAGTGTTATGGATTTGGAGGGAGCAATGGTAGAGGTGGGTGCCGTGTTTTTTACTAGTCTTAGAATTTTAAGTCCTCTGCCATAAAACTCTGAAATTATGTCTACCAGATTCTTCAATACACTGACAATGCAAGATTAAGTAGATATTGATGCGATATTGAATTAAGTAGACACTAACTTTCCCAAGGAATCATTGACTGTATCAGCTGGGTATAGATTGTTCAAACTACTTAAAGAAAAATTTCTCTATTCAACATCTTTGGAACTTAAATCCTAAGCACTGACTCTTAATACTGTAATATGAGAGCTGAAGACAGATGTTTAGTAAAATTGGCTCTGTGTGTTCAAGGCATTCTTTTTTGTCTCCATTGAAGGATTAACGTATTTTAAAAGAAAAATTAAAATCACTCACATACTAAAGAACAGAGTAAGCATCTCTTGGACAAAATCTGAATCACAAATTCCATGTAGTGGTGGGGCTGAAGCCCCAGACTGACTAGAATCAGGACTGGATGCATGTTTGGTGGTGGAAGTTTGGTCCCTCTGGGCTGATGGTATTAAAATTTTCCCACAAGGTGGAAAAATGGAGTCAGGCTGAACATTTGAAACCGGGGCCCTGGTAGTACTTCCACTTCTTGTTAAGGAATCTGGGAGAAAACCCCCCACTGTTGACCAATGCCTTTGGCTGGAGCTTTAAAGATGAATGGATAGGAAGAGCCTTGATCCAGACTCTTAAGCAAGAACCAAAGCAAGGTGGTCTCTAGATGAATATCTGTCATATTCTTTAAAAAATTTTTTTGACGTTTATTTATTTATTTTTGAGAGAGAGAGAGAGAGAGAGAGAGAGAGAGAGAAAGAGAGAGAGAGAGCAAGCAGGAGAAGGGCAGAGAGAGAGAGAGACAGAATCCCAAGCAGACTCTGTGCTGTCAGCACAGAGCCTGATGCAAGGCTCTAACCCACAAACTGTGAGATCATGACTTGAGCTGAAACCAAGAGTCGGACACTTAACCAGCTGAGCCACCCAGGTGCCCCTATTTGTCATAATCTTAATACAACTTTAGGTAATAACTTTTATCTGTTAATACTCTTAATTCTGATCTGAGAGTAAATAACCGTGAAACCTCCAGACAGGAAGGAGTGGAGAAGAAGAGAAGGAAAGAAAAACAACTTTGATACAAAAATAAACTGGCGAATAAAGTCCTAAAGGAAGAGATGAGAAAGGCAGCCGGTATAATCAATAATAAGAGATAAAAAAGAGGAATTCAACCCACTTGAATTGAAATGAATCCACTTGAAATGAAAATAATAAAGCAGCTTTAAAAGCTAGCTTTTACAAGCATTTTAGTAGTTTAGCAGTATGGCAAGGATCTTCTAGAAGACTCATGGGAGCATAATAACATTTACTTAAAAAATAGACAAATTTTTATCTAAAACGTGGAGATATGAAACAATATCAGGTAGGTATAAAAATAAAGCAATACAAATCTTGGAAATAAAAGTACCCCTGACCTAATGAAAGAAACCACTATCAAATTATAATATAGAGGAATTCACTCAGAAAGCACATTTTGAAGATATGAAAAGACAGTTAAGAGATACAGAAGACAGACTGACAGGTTCCAGTCCACAGCTAATAAAGGAGAGGGATAGAGGACATAAAAACAATATTTGAAAACTAATGGCTGAGATTTTTCCAGAACTAAAGAAAGACAAAGTTTCTCAGATGAAATAAAATTTAAGAAGCTACATTTGCTTATATTATTGCTGAATAAAGAATAAAGAAAAATCTTAAAAAATTTAATTACAAGAGAGCGAAGTCAGCTTTTTTTTTTTTTTTTACAACAGAATTACAATTAGACCAATGACAAAGATTCTATCAGTAGCAAGACACTGAATTAAACTGAAAAAATATCTCTGGGGTATCAAAGGAAAATAATTGTCTATTTAGAATTGTACACCCTAAATTATTGCACAAAAAAAGACATTGTGTTAATACAAGTACTCAGAGTTTACTACTGATGCATCTAAAGTGAAAGGAGTATTCAAAGAACCAAAGGTAAAAGTAAACCCAAAGGAAGGCATAGAGGCAATAAACTGTGGTGAACACAAAAAAGGATCAAATGCCAGTAAGTTTTAATTATTTAAGAATAATTAATTTTGGTCTACACACACAAAGAACATAGAGAGTAAAGTGTATATAGATATAATGAGATGGGCTACATTTAAAGGAATAGTTCACGCATTTAAAAATCTTTATCTTGTTTGCAAGACAGAGATAATGAATAACGCTAGAATTTAGAAGATAGGCCAAAATTATCTGGTATCTAGGAATAACTCACAAAACAGGTGCAAGACCATTATGCTTTTTAAGGACATCAGATAGTATGTAATTAAATGGAAAGTTATAAAATGTTCAGGGAGCAGATGAATATATATCACTACCAAGATATATCAATATCTTGATACCAATTCTCTCTCAAGTAATCTATGAATTAAATGTTATTTCCAGCAAACAAAAACTGGGATTTTGGGGGGAACTTTGATAAATTTTAAATCCTGAAATGTACAGAATAACCTGATAATTTTGAAGAAGAGTAGTACATTTTCCCCACCAGAGATCTAAACTTATCAGAAAGTTATATTTACTTAGACAGTGTGGTATTGACCTATGAAAAGGCAAATAGACCAATTAAAGTAAGCAGAGAAACCCTAAATACCCAACATATTTAGGACGAGATGACCTGGTTTATGGTAGAGATGGTATTATGTGGCGCTGAGGGAAGGGTGGGTGTTCCAAATGGTGCTGGGCATTGACAGGGGAAAAAGGGAAGCAAATTTCTTGTTTTAATCATTTATAAAAAATAATACATGTTATTTATGGAATTTTTAAAACTTTAGAAGAAAATAGAGGAGACTGTCTTTATAACCTCAAGTACAGAAACACCTCAACATGACGAAAACTGAACTATGAAGGGAAGCATTGCTAAATCTGATTTCATCAAAAACATTTTTTTGGTACAGAAAACCACAAACACACTGAAAATACAAGGCACAGACTAGAAAGTGACACATAACTGACAAAGGATTAGCGCTAGAATATTTAAATAACTTCTAGGAATCAATGAGTGAAGAACAAACAATTCAGTACAAAAATGGACAAAGAACAGGAATTGATGGTTCACAAAAAGGAAAGCTGAATGGACTGTAAACAGATGGAGAAGTGATCAATCTTGATAGTGATCAAAGATGTGCAAACCAAACCCAAAAGAAGTACCATTTCATAGGATTGGCAAACACTTAAAAAGTCTGACGATACCAACCGTTGGAAAAGATATGAAGTAGTGGCGACTCACACGCAGTCGGAGTATAAATGGATGCGACTCCTTCCCTGGTTAAACTGGCAACAGCTAAAAAGTTTAAGATGGGCCTACCCACTAATCCTACTTTGAGTAACTTACTGTACTCTCCCTCTACACTAGAGAAACGTTTGCACATGTCTTAAAGAAGGCATGCGTGATCATTTAAACTAAAGCCCTGTTTGTAATCAGGAAATGTTATAATAACCAAAATATTCATCAAAGGGACATGGATAAGGATAGAGGAGAATTCTACAGTACACGTGGGTGAACCTCAACCACTTTTTATCCATATAGATACTTAAACTGTTGAGTGAAAAACAAGTTACAGAACGCTTTGTTTCTTTGTTTGTTCTTTGAGAGAGAGAATCTGCAGCGAGCTCCATGCTCAGTGGAGCGCCTGATGCAGGACTTGATTCCACGAAACCGTGACATCATGACCTGAGCCAAAATCAAGGGTCCCACACTCAACCGACTGAGCCACCCAGGCAGAGCGAATGTATTATCTTTCTAAATAAAAAGAATTAGCCCAGGGCAGGGATGTATTCTCCTTTATCCTGCCATTCCTAAATTGCAGATAAAAATAACTCACAATTGTATTTGTATCCCCAGAAAAAGTGCATCACACAGCTTGCAGTGTGTGTGTACGTGTGTGTGTTTTTATCACTGACACTTCATGACTATTCAGATATTTTTTTTATCAGCATTCATCTCATCAAGTTGGATTTTCCTTGTTTTTTTTTTGTCACTTTCTAAAAAGTATTTCGTGTTCTCGGGTACTTGGAATCTGTGATTAAAGATACAATTTTTGCCATTGAGGGGGACAATATTTGCTAAAATATTCTGCTTATGATCAATATTAATATTAACTTTCCCACAAAAAATCCTAGATGTATGTATAGAAAGGGTGTTTTAAACAGTTTTGGAAGCATGCTTTTCTCATATTCTAAGGGTACAAGCTCTGCTAAAATATTTTCTTTAAATATTTTTGAAAGGAATATTATATTATTTTTTACATGTTTAGAAACGTTAAGTGGATGGATAAAACCAGCTTCCTCTATTTAATATACCTCAATATGTGGTGTATATTTTAGAAGGTAGTGTTGTGTGTCTCTAGAACTTGGAATAACAGCAATTACCACCCACGCTGGATGTGACTTGCTTCCCTCGCCAGTAGGTGGCGCTGCTGAGAGTCAGCTCTCAGCACTGCTTCCGCATGCAATATCATGAAAATCGTACCTTGGCCAGGCGAATAGTATTGGGATGTAAATGTTCAAAACAGAAACTAAAGAGATGCAAGAACTTTCCCTTAATACTTCAGGGAAGAAGCTGTGGGAACCAAAAAGTTTGCTCTTCACTAAACAGCCTTAGACGTTTGGTCAGTGGGTTAGATACTTTTATCCCTCCTTCAGGACCAACACAGATACATCACCTTTATTTAAAAAATGAAACAATAAGCTTATAATCAAAAGATAACTTGGTGTTTATTCTGATGCATAGCCCATCCAGAGATGCTGATATATTGTGTGTAATGTAATAATTGCTATGTGTTGTATAGAGCTTTCATATACTTTGTCTCATATGATTCTTACCAGAAACCTGTGATGTAGATAAGTGTGTGGAGGAACTGGATTCAGGTCTAGGATTTCTGACTCCAAAGTGTGGGCTCTTTCTTCCACTATGACCACACTTCCTGGTTCCAGTGTAAACAAAATAAAGCAAAACAAAAGTCTCCACTCTTTAGAAATTTATGTCTGTAGGAGCGCCTGGGTGGCTCAGTCCATTGAGTATCCGGCTTCGGCTCAGGTCATGATCTCACAGTTCGTGAGTTCGAGCCTGGCATCGGGCTCTGTGCTGACAGCTCAGAGCCTGGAGCCTGCTTTGGATTCTGTGACTCCCTCTCTCTCTGACCCTCCCCTGCTCACGCTGTCTCTGTCGCTCCAAAAAAAAAAAAAAAAAAAACCATAGAAAAAAATTAAACACAAAAAGAAATTTATGTCCATAAAATTCTAAGACAAATTTCTTTCAGAGTATTATGCTCATGTCTGTCTAGGGAAGAAAGTAACTGCTTTTATTTCTGAGAGAGAAAGAGAGATGAAGGGCTAGAGAGAGGGAAGGGGAGGGGGGGAGAGAGAGAGAGAGAGAGAGAGAGAGAGAGAGAGAGAAATGCAAGCAGGCTGCATGCTCAGTGTGGCGCCTGATGCAGGGCTCGAGCCCATGACCCAGAGATCATGACCTGAGCCAAAATCAGAGTCTGGATGCTCAACTGACTGAGCCACAAAGGTGCCCTAGGAACTGCTTCTTAATATGAGTATTTGTTTATTCAAGTCAGAGGGACCAATTTAGTTATAGATGTCTTATTACCAAAGTAATACTTTATGTTCTTTTGTACTGTCTCTAACTTATAAAGCATTTTGCATGCATGTAATTTATAATTCACCTTCACAACTCTTTCAGGATGTGGGACATCATAAATGTATAAATGGAGATGCCCACTCCCAAGAGATCCAAACTTCAACTCAGGATATCTCATTTTAAAGTGACTGTGTTCGTCAATGTCATGACTCTGTTTAGAAATTGCCTCTACTTCCTTTTCAATTATTTTTTGTTGGTCGATGTTATTTTAATCCTTTACAGCGTAAATAGTAATGGTGAGGGAAAAGGTGTATCATTAAAACCCCTGGAAGAGCTGGGATGTGTGTGTAGTTTGGGGGATTAGAGTAAATGTGATCATATAATAATTCTATATTTGAAAATAAAATATGAAGTCCTATTTGGAAAATGAAATGAATGCCCATTACTTTTGTAATATAAGCCACTGAAAGGATGGCTGGCAGAGCTTTTAGGGTGGGAAGCAGCTGAAAAGGGTTGAGAAATACCCATGTAATGAGAGGCACAAGGGCTATGAAATTAGAGGTTTGGGCCTGAGTCCCAGCTGAGTCGCTGTGTACTTGAAGCCAGTTACTGAGTGTCTAAGCTCCAGTTTCCCCACTGGAAAGCTGAGAGAGTAATACTTATTTTCTAGAGTTGGTGTGAAGACATATCAGCTAACATATACCTCCAGATTGGCTAGGACAGCGTTTGGACCATGGAAGGTATTAAAAAACGAGTTTTCTTTCTTTTTCCTAAATTTTTAAATTCACTCTTCTCACTTTTTCACTCGAATGACGACAGAGTTGCTTTCACTTGTCAAAGCTGGTTTCTGGAGCATCTGACACAAAGAGAGGCAAATGCAGACTGATTAAAATAAAGGTGGTTTTGGAAGAAGGGAGTCATCAGGACACTTTTTTTTTTTTTCTTCAGCGCTGGGAGAGGGAAGTGTTTCACTTTGCCCAGTTTGGACTGGGCTGGCTTTTCTCCCTGCCAAGCCCTCGGTGTGCAGAACGAAAATGCCTAGGGCTGCACAGGATCCACGTGGGGAGAGGCCAGTAAACGAGAGCCCTTGGGAAGTGCTTTGCCCCTTCCGGTCCAGCATTTAGCACCCATCTGTCTTCTCTCAGTGATGGGAACGATGCACTCCAAGTTTGAGACAGGGCGCGGGGTCAGCCCACAACTCCCGGGTCTCCTGACAGTTTCAATGACAACAGTCTTTAAAGGCCATCCTTGTCACAAGTGGAATATTTAGAAGTTCCCAGGGCAAAGCTGGTTCCTTAGCACAGCAGACTGGCTTTACTAATGGAGAGAATTAGGTTCTTTCATTCACGGAGCTATTTGCTAGATGTCTGGGAGGCTTCCTCGCTTGAATATAATACACTTTCAGAAATCCCTCTTTTAGAGATTTGCTTCCTTTCTGTTAAAAATGATAGAGTGGGAACCGTAAATTGAATCTCTCAATGTCTGTTCTGAACTTTTGTGCCCTGCAGAGGCTGGAAAACTATAAATTTTCTTTCCCAGACTTCCCTGCAGTAGGGATTTGGATATGATGTGGGTTCCACTAACTGGGTGCAGTCAAAGGAGACTTCAATTCAGAAATCAGTTTGGAAGGGAGAGTAGCGGTGTTGCAGAAGGTGAATGCTTTGCTCAGAGAGTCCAGAAGGCATGGATGGCATTGCTCCAGGGTCAGCCATTCTAAAGGGGCCTCCTGGGGAACCCTGGGTGGCTCAGTGGGTTACGTGTCTGACTTCAGCTCAAGTCATGATCTCGCGGTCCGTGAGTTCAAGCCCCTTATCAGGCTCTCTGCTGACAGCTTGGAGCCTGAAGGCTGCTATGAATTCTGTGTCTTCCTTTCTCTCTGCCTTTCCCCCAATTGCATTCTCTCTCTTTCTCAAGAATAAATAAATATTAAAACAAAATTTAAGGGGGCCTCCTGATTCTCAGATTACAGCAGCTGGAACAGCACCTTCCTAATTCCAGATGCCCAGCTGTGATGGGGTAGAAGTTGCATTGGAGGGCGGTATTACAGTGGTGTTTTGGGAGTCGGGCCCAGCCTACCCCCTGCTCTTTGAGCTTTTCCAATAATTTTGTAAGCACCCAGTCACTTGTATTAAACCTCTTTCTCCTAGGTGCGCCTGGGTGGCTCAGTCAGTTAAGTGTCCAGCTTCAGCTCAGGTCATGATCTCATGGTTTGTGGGTTCAAGCCCCGCATCGGGCTCTGTGCTGACAGCTAGCTAAGAACCTGGAGCCTGCTTCAGATTCTGTGTCTCCCTCTCTCTCTGGCCCTCCCCTGCTCGCACTGTCTCTCTCTGTCTCTCAAAAATAAATAACAAACATAAAAAAAATTAAAACACTCACAAACATGGCCATAATGGCTTTTATTATATACAACTGGATTCAGCAGATGCATTTCAAAAATCTTACAATCTTTTTGCTCACCAGATTACATCTTTCACAATTGCGGTCATCTGTGGTATGAATTTTTATGAGGTGCAAAGAGGGAAGCAGGTGACCTTGTGAAGTGGTTGTGGCAGAACGCCTGGTTTTCACAACTGTCCAGCCATTTACCAGTTGTGGGTCTTTGAGTGAATTCCCTTCTCTCTGTGCTGAAGTCTCTTATAAAATGGGAGCAATACTAAATGCATTTTGGGGATGCTATGAGAATTAAAAAATGTAAAAATACATGAAAAGCATCTTGGGTATAGCAAGCACTAGATAATATCAATATAATTGTATATAACTACCCATAATGTATGTGGATACATAAGGTGAAGGTATGAAAGACTGCTGGAATGTGTGTGTGCACACGCATGGGTGTGTGTGTGTGTGTGTGTGTGTGTGTGTGTGTGTGTGTGTAGGAGGGCAGAGGTAAAAATGGTAAGGAGGGGGACGTGGATACTTAGAAGAGGCATCAGAAAAGGAATAAAATATTTTTAAAGGGCTTCTGAGAGGCCATTGCTGTCTGACTTTATTGCCTCCAAGTCGTCACAAACCATTTTTCTTGTTAAAATGACATACTTCTCACACACAGAAATCCTCCCAGAGACCTTAGATAGAATTCGTTGGTTTTCGTGATGTGAGACTATGGACTCTATTCAAATCCGGCTTCCAATCCTGACTTGCTCCGTGACCACGGGCTAGTTACTGAACCTTCCTTTGCTGCAGATTGTTCGTCTGTAAAATGGGGATGAAAAATAAGACCTATCTCATTGATTTTTTTTTAGTTTTAAATGATTTAGTACATGCAAATCATTTAGAAAAGTGCCTGGCCCACAACGAGCGCTCAATAAAGTTACTGTTGTTCTTGTTGATGAATTATAATTTGCTTTCATGGAGGCAGCCTATAAATGCATATGCAGGTGCATAACTTTGTGTATAGGGGCTTGTGGATGGACACGCATGTGCACATGCATGCTTATTGTGCATCGATATATTTCAACACGTATATGGGTGCCCGTGTGTGGGTGCATGCATACTCTTACGTACGTGACCATGTGTATGTCAGGTATAATATGCTCTATGGTGTATGTCCTTGTATTTGCATGGGTGCGTTAGTGGTTATGTGTGGAGGTACTTGCATGCATATGTGCCTGGGTATGTGTGCATATGTTGACTGTGTGTGTATGGATATGTGTACGTGTCTGGGCTGGGTATGTACATACATACGTTCACATGTTTATGTACACGAGTTGCTGTGTCTGGTTGTCTAGGATGTTCACTATGGCACACAAAGACTGCCTTTTACATCTTAGTCTGGATGCGTGAACAAGCTTACGAGGTGGCAGTGTGTGTGACTTACGGAAGTAGGAGACAGTAAAGGGAGGTCTCCACTTCCCCCTTGTCGAAACACAAAAGCTGTAGGTTTTCTCTCTGTTTTCTCCACTCTGCTGGAAAAAAAGAAAACACGAGGTAACTATTTTGTGCAATATGCATTGGCCTAAACGACTTTATGCCTGGTTTGGTTTAATGGGTTTTACGTTGATTGTTTGCCATTGTTTGACTCCAGCGCGGCTGGTTTGGCAGTCTAGAGAACGTTACCACTTTGCAAAGCACATACCAGCCCCAAAGCCATCTTGGGCTGAGCGGTTCCAGAAATCTTGGCCAGAGCACTTCCTGGCAGTTCAGGAAAGTTATGAACCTTCAGGAGGTAGGACCAAGTATCACCCAGACCACTACTTCTCATTTGCTGAATTCAGTTTTCATAAAATCATAGGACTTTAGACCTGGCTGCCCCTGTGGGCAAAGATTTAGGGCTTTAAAATCCTTTATCTCTGTCCACACTCATTGTGTGTGATACAGTCCTATCAGGAACATCTCTCCTGACTGAGAACCATTAATTTAGAGCAGCAACTTCTTAAAAGATTGAGTGTCTCCAACACTTAGAGTAAAGGAATTTTTCCAAAGTCAAACAGCCACATGGGAATAGAGGTAGACTTTGAGTCTAGAATTCTTAGTCTTAGTTGAACCTTCACATTTGTATTTGTTTTTATTTCTGGCTTGATTACCACTAAGTTTTCAGGCAAGGATTCTAGTCTGGTGCTCATGAAAGCATTCTTTCAAGGGCAGGCAGAATAAACACTGAAAAGTTCAAGTCCTTATCCTTGCTTTTAGGTTTCCTATCAAAAGATGATGAGACTGTGCAGACCCAGAAGAAGTGGAATAAAATTTTTCCAGCTTTTATATTCCTTTTCCTGCTATTTCCTCAGTTTTACAGATAATTCTTGCAGTTGAGTTTTGAGGCTAAAGAGAAGCATCTATTAAAAAAAAACATATGTTAATGGTGTTTAAATGGTCCCTACATAACCTTTCTCAGCTTCTGAATATAGTATCCTGGAAGACACTGGAAAGTATAGGGAATAAGACTGACAGTTAATCCATTGCCAGAACGTGAAAGAACTTTTTATAAACAATGTGGCGGAAGAACTGAGTTGAAAAACAGCCAGCAGCTGCCTGTGCTTAGAAATGAACAAGACTCCCTCCATAAGAGACTCTTAAATACTGAGAACAAACTGAGGGTGTAGATGAGGGGTGGGGGAGAGGGGAGAGCAGGCGATGGGCATGGAGGAGGGCCTTTGCTGGGATGAGCACTGGGTGTTATATGGAAACCAACTTGAAGATAAATTATATTAAAAAACAAAGACATGAACTAAGACTGCCTTCCTAAGAGTAAGGACAAAAGGTCCTTTGTAACCACCTCATGTGGGTTACCCATGCGTAGAATGCGAGATTGGTATCAACCAGAAAACTATATATCCAGACTGTATATCCATTACAGCATGGCTGATGTGCTAATAACTTGATATTGTTACAGTACAACCTCCTTTTTCACTTTCAGGGTAATACCTCCACTCAGCACCTGGGATCTCTGTGGGCAGGAAGTGGTGGTGGGGGTTTGTGGGGTTCATGATATCCTCGTTGGTACTGACTCTATGAGGGTCTGTAGGCAGATGCAGAGAGTTTTTTATTCACTCCATTTGCTCAGTACACCACAGAGGTAGCCAGCCAGAGTTGGGGAAGATGTCACAGAAGTCTGGCAGAACTCCTCCTGAGGAAAGCCCACTCAAGACTGGAAACTGGTCTGAATTATGCACAGCACCCTATTGATTTGGGAAGAGATTTTAAAGAAAATTTAAATGGAACAGAGAGTTAGGTCAAGGACAACTCAAACTCCTTGACCCTTGGCAAACGCAGGCCTGGAAAAATAGTCCCTCATTTGAGCTCTAATAAAAATAAAAATTAAAAAAACTCCCCAAGAATATGTTTTCTATGAGATAGAACTTTCTGAAAAATAAATGAGAAGCCATATCATCCTGAAAATTTAGAGGAAGAGCAGATTTATTGAAATTATTTACAGTAGGGACCACAAGGGAAAATATAATAACTATTTGGTTGCCTCAATAAAAAGGTAGAAGACACAATACCTATGAAGCAAAATCAGAAAACTATAAAGAAAGAACAACCAGAAATGTAACCCAGACAACTGATGTAATAAGAAAGCATAAAAAACTAAGAAATGAGGTAGAATTTAAATTCTCATTAGAGGCAATAATGAGAAGAATGAACATTACTGAACATCAGATCCGTGGCGTGGGAGGCAGAATAGCTTTCTTTCTCAGAATTCAGAGGAAAAGAACAAAGAGATAATAAAGATGAAAGATAAGATGAAATTTTACACCTATGCATATCAGATGGTGTAAACTGCGCATCCATATATGTGTGCCTTTGTGTATGTACAATACACACACACACATATGTATATAATGGAGAATAGAGAACCAACCTAATCACTTTATATGTTTTCCAGGATGTACAGTACATTCCAAATAGAAGTGGTAACTAAAAAAATTTTAATAGGCTGGTTGAAACCCCTCTATATTATCAGCAAAATCACTGAAAAGTGACCTCTGGGTCCAATTTTGAATTGCAAAGCTATAGGATTGTGCAAAAAGCAAAAGGAGAGACTGCATGAAACAGCAGGAATCAGCATGGTCTCTGGCTTCTTTGCTATAATAAGTGTCAGTAAACAAGGGACCCACGTATACAGAATCTTGAGGATTGACTGCTGCTCAGTCATACTTACTCTCCACCTTGTTCTAGAGTTCTTTGTCCACGTGGCTGCTGTCCTAGAGCAGGTTGAGTCTGGGGTATCATTGTTTGCAGTGGTGTCCAGCACAGAACCCTACCTGGTGGGCTCTCTGGAGAGGTGTGGTTGCATGGACCTCGGAAGGGATAATGGCCTTGGGTCAGGTGCAGAGCCCTCCGATTTGGACAGTTATAGCACCTGAGTGAGAACTCTGTTCACAAGATTATTCTGGGAAACAAATTAGGCAATGGAGATGTAGATCACCTAAATGGCTCTTTTTGATTCTGTTGATTATTACTCTAAAGTAGATGTTATCAGAACTGAAAAGGAGGATAAAATCCATTGTTGGCCCCAGAGGGAGACTTTTTCTCCTTTTCTATTCTCTTCCTCCTTAGGTGAGTCTCCAGGTTTTGGTCCATCAAAGCCTGCATTAAGAAAAGGATTAGACATAAACCACTTACATCCTAATATTAACTTGAACACTGGGAGTATTTGCCTTCCGGCATCTTCACTCCTCAGTTCAGACTTCCCTAGAAGACAGTGCTTTGTTGATGTTGAGAGTTTTTGAGAAAATTGGAGGCAATATGGAATTTTGCCGAACAAGTTATACCCTGTAGGATATTTTAGCGTCAAGTCCACCATGCCTTCTCCAGTCTAGAGCTTTTGGAGGACTAGAGGACAAAGCAGGCTTTTCCAGGGGACCGGGTCCTAGAATAGAGTGAATTAGGAAGCAGATGACCATGATAAGTGAGGGAAGTTCAGACTGTCACTGCCCTTTCGGACTCTATGGGGAGAAAAGAAACGTTTGCCGTGGTTATTGATGCTCACATGTTGGTTGCTACCAATCAATCATAAGTTCTTGTGATAATTTTCTTAGGATAAATTCCAGTATGGGAGGCATTGTAGGGCACATACAAGAGTATAGTTCATAATCTCTGACTTCAAGGAGTTTATAATTTAGTGGTAGAGATGAGATGCATATACACAAAAATTAGATGATAACATAGTAAGTAAGCCCCTACAGAGTGGGAGGGCCAAGTGCTCTAGGAGACGTGGCAAGGGAGAACCCACTGTGGATGGGGTGGCCAGAAATAGATAGTTAAAGTATATGAAGTTGAAGTTCAGCTACTTGCAGGTGTCTGGAATCCTTCAGTGACCCATCAACCCATGTGGACCTGATGGTCAGAATTTGGTGGTGAGGATGAGGGCCTGATACAAATTGGATATGATATGAAGGGTTAATATCAAACAGGTGGAGAAGGAGGGGATACTGGGAAGAGACCATTTCAATTGGGCAAAACAAGGCCCATGTGTTTCTAGCTTCTGACATGATGAACTCCCTGTTACCACGGGACTTGCCCCTGGAGACTGAAGGTGGTAGTGGAGCACAAGAGAAGTTTGTAAGTGGTAATAATTGCTGGCGCAGCCTAATAGCCCACACACGAGAGATGAGGATGGCTGCCAAGCTCGCCCGCTTACAGGTGAGGACACTGAGGAATCAGCGGAGAAGGAGGAGCCTTGGTGATTTTTATTTCTATGAGGTTCCTGGCCACCTTCCCCCGTGGACCCTGTGGCTTCCCTTTATATGTTAAGATGTCTGCCATCACTGGAAAAAATGGGAGCACAGCAGATCAGGTGATAATCTAGAAGAAAGAGAAAAACTGAATTCCCTCCAGCCATGCAAACTGGCTAATGGAGCCAGTTGGACATGCTGGAGATCAGGAACCAGCCGGCACGGGGATGTGTGGCAACTGAAGAGGAGAGGTGAGTGTGAGCAGTGATTCATTTCCTCCCCCAGCTGGCGCCTTGGAGGGAGCTCTGCAGCTTTCAGCCAAAGGACTGCGGTGCTCCACCAGGGGCCTGGCTCTGCTCTAGTGATGGGCAGATTTTCCTTGCCTGCCTAACGCAGGTCCCTGGCTTGCAGTCAGGGTGCTCCAGTGAGGGTGCTCCAGGGTTATGAAGTGTATATCAGGCCTTCTGTTAGGAACCCAGCTCCTTGGGAGCGTTGGGAGCGCAAGAACACCATCTGTCCCGTAGCAGCTTTGCTCTTACATGACGCATATGGACTAAAGGTCCATTTAGTCACAGGTGGAAGGGAGAAATAAAAGGCCACTGGAGGATTCCAGATACTGGAAAGTAGCTGAACTTCAGTGAGCAGAGCATCTGGAACGTGGAAAGTCTCCTTTGTGACTCAGTTGACAGGACTCACTTGGCTAATTAGCTTTCTTCAAAGCTGTTGGGGGGCAGTGCTGATCCTTTGAAGCGTGTGGGTAATCACTGTTAATGCTGAATCGTCAGGTTTTCTGAGTCTGGAAAGAACTGTGTCTTGGTGTTAGGATCTCCATTCCCCCCCTCTTTTTCTCCTTTGATTTGCATGGCTTGGATTATTAGGGTGGGCATTTTTATTCACTTTATTTCTTATTGTAAGAATTGTTTAATGTATGTTTATTTTGGAGAGAGTGAGAACACACGTGTGTGACCAGTGGAGGGGCAGAGAGAGAGAATCCCAAGCAAGCTGCGTGCTACCAGAGCTGCCCGCTGCCCTCTGCATCATTTCGTGAATGATGAGATCATGACCTGAACTGAAACCGAGTCAGGCACTTAACTGACTGAGCCACCCAGGTGCCCCAGGTTAGACACAGGTTTTGTAAGTAAACAGAACATCAGAATCCAGCAGGTAATATCTAGACCTGAAGCCAACTGTATTTTCCCATTTTTCTATTTTATTGTGGTAGAAACCCATAACAGAAATTTATCATCTTAGTCAATTTTAAGTGTACAGTTCAGTAGTATTAAGTATCTTTGCACTGTTGGGGCACCGATGTGGCTCAGTTGGCTAAGCATCTGACTCTTGGTTTTGGCTCAGGTCATGATCTCACAGTTCATGGGTTTCAGCCCTGCTTTGGGCTCTGTGCTGACAGTGTGGAGCCTGCTTGGGATTCTCTCTCTCTGCCCCTCCCCTGCTCACTCTCTATCCTCCCTCTCTCTCTAAATAAATAAGTAAACATTAAAAGTTAGTCTTTTCACATTGTTGTGACACAGATCTCCAGAACTTTAACTTGCAAATCTGAAATGCTTAGCATTAACCATCTTGCCTTTCCCCTATCCCACCAGCCCCCCGTAACCACCTCCAACTTTGTTTCTATGAATTTGACTACTTGAGATCCATCATGGGTGAAATCCTACTGTACTTTTTGTGCCTGTCTTATTTCAGTTAACATAATGTCCTCAAGCTTCCTCATGTGGTTTTAGCTTTCCTTTTTAATGCTGAATCATCCATTCTATGTGTATACCATGTTTCATTTATCAATTTTTTCTATTGATGGACATTTGGGTTGCTTCTACCTCTTAGCTCTTGTGAACACTGCTGTGAACATGTGTGTGTGAATATCTTTTCAAGACCCTGCTTTCGGTGCTTTATGGGTATATAGCCCCAAGTGGGGTAGTTGGATAATGAATACCGGTGAGGATGTGGAGAAATTGCAACACTTGTGCACTGTTGGGGGAATAAAAAATGGTGCAGCCATTATGGAAAACGGTATGGAGTTTCCAAAACAACAAAACACAGAACAATTGTAGGATCTGAATCTTCTTTAACAGGGCAGCATGTGGCCAAATTCATGTGTTTTCATACTGATTCTTTGTTGACCTACAATAAAGCTAAAGCTTAATATATTTGAGTAAACATAAAAAGGTAAATCAGAAAGATTTCAAAATAATCGAGATTAACGCCTGCTAGCAGGAAGAACAGAACTGCAACACTGCAAGTAGAGAGCAAGCCTTTGTCTCTTAGAGTATAAGGGAATAAGCCACAGGAATGTGCAAGGAAATAGCTGTGAGTTGTTTATTGGAATACTTATTTATAAGGGTTCTAAATTGTAAATAACCAAGTTATCAAACCATAGAGGAGATATTGGAAGATATTCACAAAAACATGAAGAGTGGTCAAGGCCCCTGTGCTGCCTAATGTACATTGCATTCTACCTGAAACACAGTCCCAGGCTTGTACAATGCAGTGGCCTTAAGTGGTTACTTCTGGGTTGTGGGATCACAGGTGGCTTCAACTTATTTGTAGGGCTTTGCTTTTTCTTTTAAACCCTATGACTTCAATTTTTTCTTTTAACCAAAATCACGAAGAGTGGCACATGAAGGGACTTTGAGCCTAGGGACACTTCAGGCACCGGGAACAGCATCCTGAAGCCCACCCTGCGCTGTGAAGTAAGCAGAGGTGCTCAGACACAGGTGAGCACGAGGATCACCAGGGGGGCGTGGGAGCAGAGTGTCCCCACCCCCAGAGTTTCTTATTTAGTGTGGCCTAGGGCGTTGCAGACGCTGAGATGACACGGGATTCTAACAAGACGCTGCTGCTTCAGTGCCAAGGCCGTGTTTCGAGCGCTGCTGGAGAGGGTTTTGGTGGAGAAAGGCCTAGGTAGGCTCTGGGCTGGTTTTGAATTTTGGTGGTGACCACTGTTGTTTGGAGCCTCTGTTCCCAACTCCAGCTTTCCACAGGATCGTCTCTCACTACCCGAGCTGACGGGACTGTTCCCCACCCCAAGTAAAGCCACAAAAGGTAGAGAGCCTTGACTTTCAACTTTTCCAGGCCTGGGACTAGAGAAACAAAATAGACCCTTAAGAGTTTCTTTTGACGGGCTTGCTCTGTGCCTTGGTTTCCCTTCTCTACAACAGGAGTAATACAGTGATTTTTTTGTTGTTGTTGCAGATGCATCATGAGAAGAGGGGATATACTTGAGACTTTGTAAGACTTGTTTGGAAAAGCCTTACAAAGCTTCTGTTCCGTTAAAAAGGAGAAAAATCTCTGCCTTGATGTACACTCAGATTTCTGTAGTTACATAAACTGCACAATCCCCCAAAGAGTTCAAATGAGGTTTTGTGAGCTCGCAGTAGAGTGATTTTGTACTAAATTTGTGGCCTGTGATTTAAGACTCCTCTGGAAAGATTTACATATGTTGCATACTTTGTTAACGTAACAACACTGACGGGTAAAGTCAAGTTTTAGACAATAATCTTATTGTAGATTTCAGAATGTGCTCCAAAGGTGAGCGTTTGTTCTTCGGAGAAGTAAAATAAAGGACACTCAGCGATGGATGGAGCTGGGGCCACTGGAAGCCCATGCTGGTGGCACTTAATATGCGTCGCTTTGTTTTCTAAAACACTTGACTGGTATATGTATTTAAGCAGGCTTGGCGCTGAGTGCAGAGTCCCACTCGGGGCTCGAACTCTAGAACCTTGAGGTCTTGACCTGAGCTAGAATCAAGGGTCGGCAGCTTAACTGACTGAGCCACCCAGGTGCTCCGTTTGACTGGTTTAAAATGCTTTCAAGTTGCCTCACTTTCCCCTGCCAAACAAGACAGGCTAGATTCTGTAACTTGTGCCTGCTTTTAAAGATCAAGTAATCCAATTTTGAAGTGTCTGACTTTTTTTGGGTAGCGAGTTGTGATTTAAATCCAGGTATATCTCCTCCAGGGTTCTCTTCTCCCAGCAGGTGCCACTTATTAACCACTTGGTCGCCTTTTTTTTAAAGTCTCCGAGGGGGTGTAGGAAAAGTGTTCCCTCTTCAGAAAGCTGTACCGTAGTCCAGAACTGTGCTGGGGTAGCATTACAGACCCAGCATTTCCTGTGATCTTTTCTTAAATTTATGACTAAGAATTTGTTTTTCTTTTTCTTGAAAGACAAAGTTGGCAACATCACAGAATTGTGTAATAGGGCATAATTGTATAATTCTAGAAACCGCCATCAAATGAACTCATTTTTAGCATTAGACGAGAAACAGCCTCACTCTTTCTAATTCTGATGGGAAGGGATTTTACATTTAGAAAACCGTTCTTTTAATTTCACTCTTTGGCACTCTCCTCTGCATCTTAAGAGCCTGGGTGATTTCCTGGCAAGAGTTCTGCTAAGCCACGGCCAAGTGCTGAGCTGGGAGAGGGGACGGGACGGGAGGGGAGGGTGGAGCCGCAGCCTAGGACTGTTGAGATTCTGCTTAGTCATACTTGAGGAAAGTGTCTCAACCTTGAGGAGCCATAAAAACCAAGGGAGGCCATTTGTTGGGGGGGGGAAACGGTTGCTTGTCCAGATCGTTTTGCCCTCTTCTGCGAAAGGTGCATGCTGGGTACATCTCTGGAGAGAAGTCGTAGCACTTTTTTTTGAGTTTTGAGGAAAAATTGGAGAAATAGAAAGGCTTTTACCTCAGGATCCCCATAGGCCTGATGTTCAAATGCCACGAATTGAATCTAGAAGCTGGGTCAGAAAGGTCTTCGGTGAGGTCCAAACACCTGTCAGCCTGTGCTGGTGCCCGAGGGCTGCCCATGGTGGGGTCAGCCCCCCAGCCAGAGTCCTGCATCTGCAAAATAACCTAAAATGGTGTCTCCAAATTCTCTGAAGCCTGAGGCTCGGGGAGTGGCTGAGGGCTTTGTCAAAGGAAAACCAACCTGGACTTTTGTAAGGAGAAACCTTATGCAAAGAGAAAACTATAATAAGGAGGCACATTCAGATCTCCAGATCTACAAACATCTCAAATCCAGGCAGGGGAAAAGGCTTTTATTTCATAAAGGAGGGTAATGGGACCCGGAGGAACTGTAGGGAAAACTGGGCAAGTAAGGAGGGTGGACAAGTAAGCAGGATGGGTGGTCTGAGGGGGACATTCTCTGAGTGATTGACTTAGCCCAGGTGTGACCTGTTAGGGGTACGTTCTCTGTATAGTTCTTACCCCAGGTGTGACCTGTTAGAACGTTCTGTGTGGTTGGCTTACCCCAGGTGTGAGCTCTTAAGAGCTCCATGTTCTGCATTTTAGTGCATGCTCAGGCTTGGGGCAAATCAAAGTTCAGGTTCCCCTGGGGATTAGAGAAGCCTGGCTGAAGATCGGGCTGGCCAAGTCCATGGGTAACTAGTGGGCTACTGTGAGCACTTGGACAGCCTGGAGCTCTGGACAGAAGTGATCAGCTCAGCACTCCTGAATTCCTGAGTACGGGGCCCAAGACTGGCTGTACCTGAGGGCTTCTCCGAAAGCTTCCATAATTCCACCTTTGAGAATCTGTTTTTTATGTCTGTTGCTTAGGATGTCCATTGCTCCCCAGCTTCAATAACCTCAGTATTAGAAGCTTATAATCAGAAGACCTGGTTTAGAGCAGTAGATCAGCTACTCATCAGCTGGATAAATCCCTTAACTACACTTAGTCTCAGTCTCTTCATCTGTAAAATGGGACTGATACTTCAGATCACCCTCATGAGGACTGTATGATAATGTGAAGGTTCCAATAGGAAAACTTTAAGCACTTATTACCATAGATTTTGTTAGGTTTTTGTTTCTATTTAAAGAAGAGTTTCCCTTATCTCCGGTGCAAGCCCACTGTGTCACTGTGAGTAGATCTTTACCTAACCCACATGCTCCAGAAAAATCTCTTCTGTGTACTGCAGTGGGGAAGACCTGGGGAGTGTGACTTGGACAGGCTCTTGAGATGGATTCCATAGTGGTTCCAGGATCGGAATCCATCTTGGATCTGTCCAGCATCCTAGAAACCCTGTACCTTTTGGTAAGATCATAAATCCGGGGCTAACGATAGAATGTGTACTCGGAGCCGTAGTTTCTCCTGGATATGGAGAACGGGTTGGGCCGTATAACCTTGGCAGTAGGGTGATGGAACTTCTGCCTTTTAGGAAGGTTTTTTTTTTTTTCCCCCTGCTGTTCTTAGTTTTCATAGTAGTTTGCTTTTAAATCGTGAGATGGTCTGAACATGGGGAAGAAAAAAAGGCTTGATTTGCAGCAGGAATTTTGCTGATTGGGGATCTGATAACAGCGATTTCTACCCCTCATTTTTAAACTTAATTTTATTCTTTTTAAACCTACAGTCAGGACTTAGGATTCGTGTTCCCATTGTGCATGAAAGCACCCCAGTCAGGAAGTCACAGGTGCAAATAGTTTTTCCCCTTATCTGAGGTTTTACTTTCTGCAGTTTGTTACTTGTGGTCTGGAAGCAGGTGATACTTCTGACAGACTCAAAGTCTGTGGTAGCTGAATCGTATGTCACCATGCCTGCATCACTCACCTCCACAGGTAGACCTTTTATCATTACCTTTCGGGTGAGGATGTGCACGTACTGTGTGAAAAGATTGAGAGACCCCATTCACAGGACTTCTTTGAGTCTCTTGTTAGAACTATTCCACCTTAGTTGTTAACCTTACTGTGCCTAATCTAATCTATAAACCAACCTTCCATAGGCATATATATGTGTGCATGCGCATGTGTGTGTAATATATATAGTTAAAAATCAAAATTCACCCGTGTTAACTTGAAGATCACTTGGCTTTATTAAGCCGATCACTTTATTAAGTGATTCATGAATCCAGCAACATCTCTAGCAAGTACGGTGGAGAGAAACTCTTAAGTAGTTGGACAGAAGGGAAGGTTTTTATAGGGAGGCGGTCTGGGGAAGAAGCTTTTAGAAAAAGAAAAAGAATGGTTACATCTTCTATTCTTGTGGGGGAAGGAATGGTGGAGATTTTTTTTACCAAGAAGGTTATCTCCATAGCGCTGATCAGGAAAGCTATGGACTGTTAAAAGGTCACGTTTCTGAGAAGTTGAAACTAAGTCTCTGTTTGCTCTTGTCTGTGGGGACTAGGGGAGCAGAGGACTCCATTTGGGGCTTTGTTTTTTGTAACAATAGGAAAAATCTAGGGTTCATTACCATTTAGGGTTTTAAGCATCCATGAGAAGTCTGGGGACATCTCTGCGGATAAGGTATGGGGAGGTGCTACTGTATTTTCCTAACCTTGACCACGTGGGTCTAATGTGTATCTTTCCCTTTTTCCCCCCTTCCCTTCCTTCTAAACTTTTTTTTTTTTTTTTTTTGGTGCCAGCTCGGAATTAGACAGATACTGTATTAGATGCTGGACTATAAAACCAAATAAAACATAATTCCTCCTCTCTTGGAATCTGTCATTGTTCTCAGTGGGATTTGGAACAGAGAATGACTTGTATGGCCTCACCTGCCCAAGGAAAATTAGTCCCAGAGGAAAATAGTTAAGGACTAGAAGCATTATGTGGGGGCATAGAGCTCTCTACTCAGAACCCAAGGACCTGGGTCCTACCATTTGTAAATGAGTGACTTGTAATAATTATACCTTTGAAATTTATAACTTGGTGTTCTAAGGAAAATCTTGAAGGCAGAAACTTCTTACAGGCTCAGATAAGGTAATACATATAAAATGCCAAGGTTTATGAAGTGCTTCAAAGAATATTGATGACTAGACTCCTAGAAGCAGTATTCCCACTAGCCAAAAGGCAAAAACAACCCAAATGTCCACTTACCAAGTGGATAAACAAAATATTGTCACATAGTTTATTTTTTCATGGCCGAATGATATTTCACGGATACATGCTATAAGATGGATGCATCTCAAATGTAATGCAAAGTAGAAGCAAGAGACAAAACGTCACCTGTTCATGACTTCATTTATATGAAACATTCAGACTGGTAAATTTGTAGATGACAGACTAGTGGTCGTCAGGGGCTGTGGGAGAGTGGGGAGGGACTACCTGATGGATACAGGGTTTCCTTTTAGTGAGGAGTCCCTAGGAACTAGGGGTGGTGTGAATATTCTAAATGCCCCTGAATTGTCTATTTGAAAGGTGAATATTGTGAATTTTACTTCAATTTAAAAAGGAAGCCATTGGGGCGCCTGGGTGGCTCAGTCGGTTAAGCCTCCAACTTGGGCTCAGGTCATGATCTCACAGTTTGTGGGTTCGAGCCCCAGGTCGGGCTCTCTCACTCTCTCTCTCTCACCGTCCCCTGCTCATGCTGTCCCTCTCTCTCTCAAAAATAAATAAAAATTATTAAAAAAGCCATTGAAGGCGCCAGGACTGCTTAGGACCACATAACTTATTCTCACTCTTTATGACGGAAGCTCTAGGTAAAAGTTCTGGGAGCTGCTTTTCTACTTGAGAATCCAGTCTCATTGGAGTGGCCTGTGTTACAGTCCAAGGAAACGATGTTTCCCTTGCTCACACACCTGCAGCCAGTCTCTCCTCAGGGAACACCTGCCTTAGATTCCAGAAAACCTGTTCTGCAAACAGTTAACTTTCTTCTCAGGAGTCTGGGGGTTAACGTGATCAAGAGTTTTTACTTCTGACCATTTAGTTCCCCGCCTCCAGGGTGGTTTGCCAGGTGAATTATTTCCTATTAAGGTGAAAATAACCTTTTTAATTTCCTCCCCTCATGTGAGTATTGCTGTTTTGCTCTGCTTTGTAGATGAGGAAGTCTATCTCCAAAGAGCAAATATGATTTAATGTACTCTCAACCTGAGACTTGGCTAAGGTTGAAAAACTGGCATAAGGGTCCAATAAATGATGACTAATTACCTGAATAAATCTGTGTGTTGAGAGTCCTCCAGGGTCTCCAGAGCTCATCTGGAGCCCAGATACTTCTTAGGGAAACCCACGTCCCTGCTCGTTCCCCATAACCAAACCTTATTTTTAGCATTTTGGAGGGAATTCGAGTCACTGTATATGTGGTATATTTTCTTTTTTCTTTAAAAACTTTTTGTTACTGAGACAGAGCATGAGTGGGGGAGGGGCAGAGAGCGAGAGGGAGACACAGAATCCGAAGCAGGCTCCAGGCTCTGAGCTGTCAGCCCAGAGTCCAACTTGGGGCTCAAACCCACGAACTGTGAGATCAAGACCTGAGCCGAAGTCGACCCGCTCGACAGACTGAGCCACCCAGGTGTTGCCCCAGGGCAGTATAGGGTTTTTTTTTTTTTTTTTTTCCCAGCCTTCCACTTGGAAGACTTCCTTTAAAAAAAAAAAAATCTTCCTTCATGACTTGTGGTTCATGGCAGCTGCTGAAACTGCTCCTCTCTGGTGCACTCACTGCACGACCCCCAGTCCTTCCCTTCAGCTTCTCCCGTGCCTCTATTCTTTAAAGCCTCTATTCTCCATAAAAACCGTTTCCCAGAATGCAGTTCCCTGGAAAGCAGGAAGGCTGTGCCCTTACTTGTCCCATGGTGCAGCCATGTCCCTGTCTGCAGGCTGGCGGCCCCAGAGGTTAGAACTGGCTATGCCGCAGGCCTCTTCCCCAAAGCCCACATTTACACTTGAGGCCTTGAAGCTACTTGGGGGTGTAGAGATGCTGGTCTCTACCCACGTAAACAGTAGCTGAAAAATCTTAGAACAATGGGGAGGCCAAAGTGCTGCCCTGGAAGCTTGGAGCTGTGGAAGGTGGTGTAGCCCAGGGCAAGGGTAGAGGTTCTGGAGCCTGGCTAATAGGATTCGGGTTCTTCATTTAGCTGTGTGACCTTTGCAAAGTTCACCCTTTTAAGCACCACAGCTCCTATCAAAATGGGTGGAATCCTAGGGTGTTTCTTGTAAGAGTGCAAACCTTCCAGCAGGGGGCGCCATTTTCTGAGCTGATCTGAGTGGTTTGCTCCGGAGACTTCCCGGGGTTTTAACCTCTGAGAAAATACCTCAGGGGTTCCCTTTCTTGGGTGTTAGGGGCCCAGTCTGGACTACAGAAACCCAAGGAGTTTCTATTCACTTCTGCTTCACTGTTCAGGCTTGGTGGGGTGCAGTTTTCCCATTGCATCCCTGACCATACAACAGGCTGCGATAGGGGTGGTTGGGTGGTTCAGTCAGTTAAGAATCCGACTCTTGATTTCGGCTCAGATCATGATCTCCTGGTTGGTGAGACGCGGCCCTGAGTTGGGCTCTGCTGACCATGCAGAACCTGCCTGGGTGGGTGGGTAGATGTGTCCCATCTCCCACTTGTGCGCATGTGTGTTCTCTCAAAATAGGCATTAAAACTGCAATATGAGGAATCCACTATTTGCTTAGTAACTTTATGACCTCTATTAGTTTTCTCTTTAGGGTTTACAAGACTGTCAAAACTGATATTCTTGTCCGCTAAGCGGATAAGCCAATGCATTTAAGCCTCCTTCAGCCAAAGCAGGAGGGTGGCAAGCCCAGAGAATAAAGAATGCAGTGGTGTCACTAAGGAGGAAAGGGACGCGTGCTGAGTCATTAGAGTCTGTTCCAGAGAAGGATCTCTAAATGCCAAACTGGGCCGGAACAGGAGAACGACCTGCAGCTGACCTTGGATGACAAGTGTGGCCAAGACTAGCTGCAGAACTCCGAGCCCAGAGCAACATGAATGCAGACCCCCCCTCCACCCCTTTGTTTTAAATGGAGAACTTTAAGACTACAACAGAGCATAAAACCAGGCTTGAGATCCTGCAGAACATGGGGTCCTGTCACACAAGTTGTGCGCCCACAAAGCCAGTCCTGAGGGTGGCTAACGTGACTCCATGTATTCTCACTGTGGCATTTAGCATATTGTGCCCTGATGGCAGAGTAGTGCTGGTCTGTAAGCTTCATGAGGACGGAGCAGGGAAGGGGGTGCTGATGAGGAAACCGGCACCTAGGGTGGCAGGGGAGGGAAGTAACTCTGATACAGGTTACCTGACCTTCCCACCATGGTCCCCTCTCCTCCTGGACCTCTAAGAAATGAGCTAGAAGTGGGAGTGGAGCTTCTCTGATGTATAGGAAGCCTTTTTAAGCTCCCAGAACTTATTTTCCTACAGATTCCAGCAAACGTTTGAATCATGAGGTCTATAAAAGGATAGTGACCTTAAAGTTGAAGGGAGGAAGAGATTGAAAAGTGCATCTTTGTCTATTGAAAGCAGAAAAGTAAAATTGGAGTCAGTTCATAAATAGGATTATGATTTTAAATAGAATTTCTTAATATCCTAAAAGCAGATTTTCTTAATATCCTAAAAGCAGACATCTTCCAGGGAAACTAGCTGATGTTGAAGGAGGGAGGGTGGAGGTTGATGCTGTCAGATGGGTTGGTTAGCAAGATTTAACCTGAGGAATCCTCACGATCACTGAAGAAAATCCTCTGTTCTGGCTTCATCAACTCAGTGTTTAGTTTGGAAGAGCATTTACTTGAAGTTTTCTCTGTATTGAAGAGCATATTTAGAAATCTCTATTTTTACAATTCTTCACTGTTAAAGTATCTGTGTAAGATCTCCTGTAACTGCTTTTTTTTTTTACACTAGAAAAGAATGTGTTGGGTTTAGTATCTCCTGACCATACATGATGAGCATATGGTTGAGTCTGATGGTTTTTGGTTTTTGAACTTCTGTCTGTTGGGCCCTGATCGTGGCTGAGTACAATGATGATGAAGAATAATCAGATGTGGTCAAGGAATCCTACAATTTGAAGTCTTAATCTATATACTTTAGAATACATAATTCACCTTGTCCTCTAACATTTCCTAAAGTAAGTCTGAGAAAGGATGTAATGAATGTTAAGTGGCCTGACAAATTAACTTATGTATAGAAGGGGTCAGAAAACTGGGCTTTTAAAAATGTCCCGTAGAATCTAGGATTTAAAAAAATTCAATACTTTTTTAGTACTAAAACCTGCAAAAGAATGTTTCAGGTTATGACCCAAATCATAAAATCGAGTTTTTTCCCTCTGATGTAAAGGATGCTTACAGTGAGCCAAGAGTGACCATAATCAGCTATATTTATTCTCTAACCTAGACTAAAACTGGATGAGGAGAACCTGAATTATGGCCCGTGCCAGAGACTTCTCAGAAGATTTCTGAGGATTTTCTAGTGACGGTGAAAGGCAAAGGACGGAGAGAAAGCATTTGAAATACAGATGCATTAAAATGTGCAGAAAAATATTGCCTCCTATTTAATAGTCCTAGCAAGTCCTTCCCAGTGTCATTGAGAGCCTGAAGTTTTAGGCAGCATGTTCTAAGGAAAAAACTGAAATGAAGACGTTCTATATACAAGATGGAAGTTCCGTTTTCCCAACCTTGCGAAGGTTCTGGGAGGATTTGCCCATTTCTGTTGATGAACCAGCTTTGTTAGGCCCCTACCGACAGGTGGCGATACACTGAAGGTTTCTATTAACCGAGAAAAGGGATTTTGTAGAGTCTAAATTGCAGATGCAGAAAATGACAGAGGCAAGATGGGCTTATTTTAAATTGGGTTTTTCTATGTTTGACCAGCTTTCTGAAAGGATTTGATGTTTTCCTTTTTATGGTAATGAAGTATAGACTTGCTAGGGTAGAACCAATTGAAATCTTTAATTTTGTGGGAGAGAAAAAAAGATGTTCTTTTTGCTTAATATAACCTATACTGAACGATCTAGAAGGGGTCAAGCTAGTGAAGTTCATCTGTTTCTTAGAAAGGAGGTTGTAATCAGAGCTGGGTAGAGCACCTGCCTGGATTAGAATGGCCACTGGACCTTTTGAGACTAACTTGGCCTCAGTAAGAGTAGGCCAAGCACCGTGAAATAAGTGGACAGACTTCTAGCAGTGAAGCACCTGTGACTGTCCCCATCCTCCTCATAGCCATCTTTGGGGTGACTAGCCCATGAGATTAGCAATTTATGTATGTTCTCCAAGCCCTAATAACTGAGGGAGGTGGTATGATCACTATATTGCCTGTGGGAAATTGAGGATCAATGAGGTTAAGTCATTTTAGACCACGTGGCAGATATAAGTTGGAGCCAGTTTTGAATTCGTGTTTTCCAAATTTATACCACCTCTTTTGTCTTGAAGGATTCTGAGAATGCAGGATCTCGGCCAACCAGGATAATCAGCCACGCTTATACTTAGTTGGATGAAGTACACTCTACTAGTTCTTTGCCTCTAGCATCTACCTCTCCTCGTGAAAGCTATATCCTGATGGTCCACTGGGTAAATTCCCTCTCCCCCAACTCTGTGTTTCAAGAGAAGTTGATTTAGAAATGGAATGTAGACTTAAGAGTGCCTTGGCTCAGTCCATTGGGTGTCTGACTCTTGGTTTTGGGCTCAGATCATAATCTCCCGCTTCATGGATTTGAGCCCTGAGTTGGGCTCCAGGATGACTGTGCAGAGCCTGCTTGGGTCCTCCTTTCTCTGCCCTTCCCCTGCTTGCCAAGTGTGTGCGTCTGTGCTCTCAGAATAAACTTAATTAAAAAGCATAGGCCAATCAAAACATCCTATTCCCCTAGCCAAAGTGGTTGGATTAGAGACCAATATCTGATCCAGGTCAGGCTAGTAGGAGTTAATGAGACTCTGTTCTGGAACAGTGGTTTGCCATCATTGAAGCAGATTCCCTCTTTTCTGCTGAACTTGAAATTAGGATGTAGATTAGAGTGCTGCAGTCTCTTGTGGTTCCAGAATAAAAGCCTATTTGGAGGTAGAGCCAAATGCAGAAAAAGGCTGGGAGCAGGAAGGAGAATCCTGGTCCTATCACTTGACCCCTGCTCCAAACCACACCTGAAACCAGTACACTTGAACTTTCTAAGTCACCTTGGATTGGGTTTTCACTTGCAGAAAGCATTCTTAGGATCTCCTGGTAATTCAATGGCTGATGAATTCTGTGTCTACAATCATTCTTTGTCTCTGGATGAGGTACCCCCACTCCCACCTGCTCTAGGAGCATAACATTGTCCCCTTTAGGTATCTCAGCTGATGCACTAGTAGGCCTTTATCAACTACTCTTAATGTGAGTCTGTTACTTCCTTTGTCATTTTTCTCTTGGGTTAGGCAGGTTTCAGAAAAGACCTTTTTCTTGGAAATATATCCTACTTGTGCATCTCTTGTTCAAGGTTGTGTTCAACTTCATGTGGCAGATGAAGTTTCTCCTAAGCAAAATGAAGCAAAATGACTGCAGGAAATCAGTGGTTCTTATTATAAAAGGATCCAGAATTCCTGGAGGACCAGAGACAGAAAGATGGGTTTATTTTTCATTCAACAAACACTTACTGTGCATCTACATTGTGCCAGGCGCTATTCTAGGCACTTCCTTATGGAGGTTCTATCCTAACGGGGCAGATGAAGCAGAAAGGTGTGCTTGGTGAAAAGATTGTCCCAGGCAGAAGGACGAGAAGTTACAAATTCATCCTTGTTTACAATATTGTTTGAAACTATTTTCAAGGCCAAGTTCAATTTAATGTAGTCATTGAAGGCAACTTGTTGTGAAAAGATGTGTAAGGAGCAGTAGTAGGCTGTGAAGGAATTCTTGAATCTACCAATTAAAATAAAGATCAAAGAAGGCAGCATATTGTGTGGAAGGAGGAGCCGGAGAACCTGGGGTCGCCTGGATGCTGGCCCGGTTAGGCCATTAACCAGAAGAATACCAGATGCCACTTAGTTTCAAGTCAGTTTTATAATCTATGAAATAAAGATGGTACTATGCTCTGCCAACCTTTTATAGTTCTGAGGATCAAAAGGAAACCTTTTGATGTGGGAATGTGGGAAGTATTGCTATCTGAATGTTTTACTTTATACATCTTAATAAATCTACAGAAATTGGGAAGGAGCAAGTCAGAGATGGAGAAGCAAAGATCGGTTCCTGATTGCCTTCTGTTCCAGTTTCTAGTCCCTCCTGTGACCCCAACTACTCGTCCTGCCCTTAGGATTCTGGAAGATTCCCCTAGGTCCTTTCAGTAAAATTTCCCCTTGATGTTAGAGTAGGTTTCATTACTTTATTTAAAAAAGAGTCTCCCGAGAAGAGTGAATCCTTGGCTTCGGATAAGAGTTGAATTAAATCCTAGATTTTTCCACCAAATTTAAGAAGCCCTCCTAGGCTCCTGGACAGATGGTAATTTGGCTTTTGATTGAATACTTCCAGTGATGGAAAGCTTACTATGACCTGAGGAGGTCTCCTATCAAATGATTATCTTTAGTTGTCTGAACTGGATTCTGTTTATCTCCAGTTGTTTCCCTATATTTTATACCCTCTGCTGCTAGTCTGACATCCAGAGTAGTACAAGCTAATGCCTTCAGGATGCTGCTTTAACCAAAGTTCTTGTGATTCTCATTTCTCTTGAATTGGGGAAGAAATGAGAAAAATCTTGATTTTTTTTTTAACAGTCTGGAATGGGGCAACCAGATGAGGAATCTTGATTTTTCCTTTGTTTTCTGATTGACTTCATATCCTACCTGGTTCAGGATAACTCTGGTACATCAACCAGTGTCCTTCTAAAATATGGTCCCTAGAATTGAGCAGTGTTCCAGATATATAGGCACTGGTAGAACTGTTGAATTTAATAATTCAAACAACAATCCCCCCTCCTGCCCCCCGCCCCCAAGAGGGAGCAAGCGTAAGCAGGGGAAAGGGACAGAAGGAGAGTGAGAATCTTAAGCATGGGGTGTGACATTGGGCCTGATCCCATGGCCCTGGGATCATGACCTAAGCTAAAATCAAGAGTTGGAAACACAACGGACAGTCACCCAGGTGCCCCAATATTTCTATCATTTAGCCACTAAAAGATTGCCTCATCTTATCAAGTCTTTATGATCTATGATCCTTGGCTATCCCTGAATAACAACTGTGGAGTGGTAGAATCCATCAAAAAAGGGTTCATTTTTAACAGTACTGATTGGTAAACAGAAACATACTTAAATAATTGGCAGCTATGTTTATATGAACTTTTAGTAGGTGTCAAATATTCTGCCATTCTTGGTAAAGCTTATATATGGCTTTGGAAAGCTAAAGAAACTTAGCTTTGGAGGTATCCAGTAGTTCTTCCAGTCACTGGCCTTGGTCGTTCTAGCGACCTTGGTTTTCCCTTTTCTGACATTTGTTTTACTACTAAGCTTTGTTAAAAATACCATTTTGATTGTGTCCTTGGCCTGGCACGATTGGGCATCAAGGAGGGGTTTCTTCTCTGTAACTCCTCCTCACTGTTTTTTTTTTTCTTTCAAGGAAAATCCAAATTGTAATTTATAAGGTTCTTCCCATAACCTGTTTTGTCTTAACTTTTCCTGTAGTGGCTCATCTTTACTTTTCGGTCCAAATTGTTTAATCCTCTGTCCTCTGGATTTTCTCACCTTTGCATTTTGTTTGGCATGATGTACTTTTCCCTTTTTATTCTATCCTGATTCTATTCATCTTTGAAGACCTAATTCTAATCTGTGTACCTTTCTAAATCTTTCCTGCTCACAGTAATTCCTTTGGCCTTATATTCTAATAGTATTCGGTTTATCTTTTGCATGGAACAATCCTACCCATAAAATATTTGATGGTCTATTGAATTTTTATTAATCTATTATATATTCCATTTTCTGGCTTTAATAAAGCTGAAAATTTTAAATGTTCCAATTAGAATTAAAAATTAACTAAAAATTTTTTTTAATGAAGGAAGGGATCTTGTGGGATTGGATGTTTTTGAGAGCCCTTAAGGTGCTTTGTACTTGAAAAGAAGCTGTCAGTGGTTTATATTAGTTGTAAACTGCCCCTGTCCCAAGTTGTGACCATCAAAAATGTCTCCAGATGTCTTCTGGGGACAAAATTAAATTACCCTCAGTTGGAAACCACTGGTCTAGACTAGAGGGATTTCCCACTTTAGATCACTTTATGCTGCAGAAAAAGTCCCATATTGCTTTGGTCTCATGTAATGAAGAATTTACAATTAGAGACTTTTATGAGGAGAGACCTTATGTATAATAAGAACTTTTCCATATGATCATAAGAAAAAGGACACTTCCACACTTGCAGTGAATCCTTTCTTGATCTTTATAAGAATTAACTGTACTTACCAATTTTCCATTACAGTGTAGAGTAGGACCCCAAGCTGCTTCCTACTGTTTACCAATTGTTCCTGGAATGTTCAGTTTAATTCCCACTTAACTGAATGTGCAGGGGACATTTCATTTTATTCCCTGTTGAACACATTTCAATGTGTTCTCAGTGTGAAGTGCCATGCTTGCCTTTAAAGAGGTTAACAAACCACCAATAAGATAAACAGAGATATATGAAGCAGGTAATATTTTAGGCTATATTTGATGCTCAAGAGATAAATAAAATGTGGCTCAATAGATTTTAAATACTTCTTAAATGACCACTATGTGTGAGACCCTGAACTAGGGCCAAAATGGATTACAGAAACTCTGCCCTTCAGGTACTAGAACCTTCTCCAGACATCAGTGAGATACTATTATATTTTGCTGTTAGAAGGATGTGAGGATCTGCCAGCCGCGGGAGTGGGACATGGACTTGGTGGGTAGTGTTTAAAAATCGTACTTAGGGATTTAAGTAATATAAAAATACAAAAGAAATTAAAACATAATCCCATAAAATTAGAAAAGGATTTTGATGTTTTGGGTGATGTAATTCAAGCATTCGGCTATAACTGCTGAGTCGCGTCTATTTTCCTTAGCCTCCTTGAGCTGTAACTAACTTACAACCTTATGTAAGTTTAAGGTGTAGAATATGTTGACTTGATACACTTGCAAAGGGACTGGTGACATAGCATTGGCTTGGAACCTGTATCACGTCCCAGAACTGGCATTTCCTTGTCACGTGTATTTTTTTTTTCCTTAAAGCTGCAACTCTATCAAGTGTGGCAAATCTTCTACATAAAGCCTTAGTGGTAATGATTAATAATCTGCTGTTTTTCCATGGTCGTCTTTTAGAATATATATATATAATTTTTTTTTCTGGGGTGGGAG
Organism: Helogale parvula; assembly: GCA_004023845.1. Taxonomy (NCBI): domain Eukaryota; kingdom Metazoa; phylum Chordata; class Mammalia; order Carnivora; family Herpestidae; genus Helogale; species Helogale parvula. Next base: position 79,037 of record PJEM01004726.1, read on the forward strand.
GGAACCTACAACAGCCAGATCTTGGGATGGAAAGAGTAGCCAGAACTAAACTCTTAATAAAATCAGTGATTTTTTTTTTAATGAGGTATGAAGACTTCTTACAGAAGCTGTGCCCATAGGGAAGATGGAAGGAAGGAAATCCTATTGGAAAGCATATGATCAAGTACATTTTGTCTCCCACACATAAGTGAGGTTCATATAGAAAAGAAGCTAAAAGAAATAGATTGGCTAAAGGTAGATTTTTTTCAGTGAGTTATAAAATTGCAGAAAAAATTATGAAAGGGAAATGTGGGCTATGACAAAGTTGGACTGAGAGCTTTATTCGGTTGGGTTGTATATTCAACTCCTAAAAACTAGGAGATAGTAGAGGGGTGTTGTGGGACCTTCCCTATGAGAAGGGGTTGGGAGAACAAGCATTCCTTAAGCATTTCCTATGTTTTAGATGACTTAATACATATTAAATAACTGATAGCACCATGACCACCTTCTGAACCAGGTGGTGTTAATACCATTTTACAGGAGAAACCATGGAGTATGTGGCTGGAATAGACCTCTGTTTCATGATAAAGTCTGTTCTTCAAGGTTTTCAACCTTAGTTCGTTGTGCCCTGGTTATTTTTCTCTTGTAAGTGTTGTGACTGTGCCTAGAAGATGCCTACTTATTTATATCCTTTCCTCTATCCCCTACTCCTGCTTCCAGAATAGTCAGGGGTCTCCAACGGGCCACTCACAAGATCAGGGTATGTGGGAGAGGGACAGCAGATTTGGAATTGGGTAGTGCCATTTCCAAATGTCAGCTCTGCCGTTTAGTAGCTCTGTGACTTATGACAAGTTTAACTATTCTTAGCTTTGGTTTCTTTAACTGTAAAATCTAAGCAATAATGTGTGTCTCCCAGAGTTGTGTGGATGAAATGGGGTGTGGAGAGCACATGGCCACAGTGCCTGACCTCCAACTCCCTCCATTGGTGGGAGCTGCCAGTCCCATTAGATGTTCGAAGAAGGAAGCAGCTGTTCTGTTTCTTCATTTCTCCCCCAAATATTTCCACTTTCTCTTCCTTAGTTTTCAATTTCCTCTTCAAGTTGTAGCCCTGGAATAGTCTACCTAACTATTTCTGACAAATTCTTACTTTCTGGCAAATCTAATTGCATCTGGTATCATTCAAGGTCTCCTATGACCCACGATTTGAAAAAGACTTGGAAAGGAAACTACTTGAACAAACCATGATCAATAAAAAATGGATTATCTAGTGGGCAGAAGAGGATAGACCATTTACTCTTGGTAGTTAACTTGGTTTATAGTCAGCTATTCTGAAAAGTCACTGCTGTTGGTGACCAGTGGGTCCCCACTGGATCATGAGTGTCAGCCAATATCCAAGAGCTCCAGATTTGTTTTCCTTAAAGATTTCAGTACTTCCCTGAGAAAAACATAAACATGAACTTCGGCCTTGGTCACTGTGTGAGAGGATATACAGTAAATGTCACCATTTCCACTCAGAAAGGAAAAGCTCCAGCTGAAGTCTCCCAGGGTCACTCAAAGTTAATGCCAGTCTGTCATTTTTCCTGGCCTCCTGAGGGGTTTGACCCTTTCCTAAACAGCTGTTTTAACATCTGGGATTAGCATATAATGCCAAGATGAAAGCAGGCTGGCAAGTCTCTCGTATTCTCTAAATGCAGTGGGTTTTTGTCTTTAACTTAGCCCCAGGGTCTTTCCAGGGCTAGGGGCGTGATGAGGCCTGGGTCTCTGTCCATAAAGAGCGAACAGCTAGAGGGCGCACAGCCATGAGAATGAGGGCCGGGAGGTTTTCTCTAGTTTACTCTGACTTTAATATTTAAAATGTGTTCTCTGTATGTTCCACAAGAAAGATGGAGGACTCGTGGAGGAATCGGGGTAATCCTGGGAGGGCGTGGGCTCTGGGCCAAGTGGCCAGGGCTGGGCCCCACCCCTGCTAATTGAGGGTTCTGGGTCAAGTGACTGCTGCTTTCTGGGACTCCTTTCTTAACCTGTTAGACAAGGTTCTACTCAGTCCCCTGTTTCTATCCCTCAAGGTCTTGTCCATTCTTTGAAAGTTTGGTTCAGGTGCCCTTTCTCCGTGAGGCCTTTTCCTGTGTCTCTTTCCTTGGCACTCTTGTGCATGATTTGTCTTACCGTTCGCCCTTCTAGCAATTCCCGCACAGAATCCTAAAAGTATCCTCATTCGGTAAGGGAGTAAGACTTCTGAGAATAAGAGACTGTTGTCTTTTTTGCCCACCACCTTAACTCAAATGCCTTCGAATGTGTGAAAACTAAGCAAAAACTGAGCAGTTAGCATGGACCAGGCACGGGTGAGATGCTTTATGTGGATTATTGCATTTAACCCTCCCCAAGCGCTGTGGGAGGCCTGTGGTTTTTCTCATTTGAGATGAGTGCACTTCATTTTCTGGAGGTCTGGTCATGCATTCAAATACGAAGATTCAGACCAGATGAATCTTAACCTGGTGAGTATTAGGAAATAAGGATTAACCTTTTATACAGCCATCTTCTAGACCAAGCACTGGTCTAGACATATATACAAAACTAACCTTCACAACAATTCCATGAGGCAAATAGCATTGTACACACTTCATGGATGAGCAGATGAAGGTACAGAGAGCCTAAATCTTTTTAGGACCACATAGGGAAGTAGTAGAGTTGAAATTCAAATGTAGGTGAATCCGGTTTGATTTTTCAGTTAAATTCTATATACCTGGATAAGTGCTGCTTTGGGTGGCTTCTTAAAGAAAAAAGACACAGGCTTATTGAGGTCACATGGGACAGCCTCCTTGTTTACTGCGGTGGTTGAAGAATTAATTGTCCCTAGTTTCTAACTTCCTAGTTCAGGAAACCTAAAAACAGCATAAAAATAGCCTAATCTAGAAGTCCATATCAGTGTTAATCTTCACATCTTTCCTAAAAAGTTATTAAAAAATAAATAAACCCAACTTCTAAACAAGAGCCTTTCTGGTTTTTGTCTCCACAAAACCCTTTCTCTGGGGCATCTTTTTTTAAGTTCACTTTTGAAAGAGACTGTGTGAGCAGGGGAGGGGCAGAGAGGGAGGGAGGGAGACACAGAATCTGATGTAGGCTCCAGGCTCTGAGCTGTCAGCACAGCCTGAGGTGGGGCTTGAACTCCTGGACTACTAGATCATGACCTGAGCTGAAGTTGGATGCTTAACCAAGCTACCCAGGCGCCCCTCCAGGGCAGTTGTTAAGTGGTGAAGAGAAACTGATGAAATAGCAGATCAGAAATTGTAGCTTAGTATCCTACTTTAACCTCTCTCTGGATTCCAGTCTTCCTGATGGAAATTTAAATAACTCTCAAATAGGTAGGTGTGCTCTGTTCCCATGAGTAAATCGGGAGCTGTGAGGCGCCTGGTGGCTCAGCCATTTAAGTGTCCAGCTTTGGCTGAGGTCATGATCTCGAAGTTCAGGACTTTGAGCCCTGTGTCAGGAGCCTGGAGCCTGCTTCAGATTCTGCGTTTCCCTTTTTCTCTCTGCCTTTCCCCTGCTCTCTCATGCTCTTTCTCTCTCAAAAATAAACATTGAAAAATATTTTAAAAATTAAAAAAAATGGGGGCTGTGGGTTGGGCAGAGTGTGCAGGTTTGAGTTACCAACCTTGATGACTGACTCTAGACAACTCTGGGTTCAAGTTTCCTTGTCGGTGATAGGATTAACTAAGTGGCTTTCCTCTTGTCCTTTCTAGTAAGACCATAACTAGCATATTGGGTTTGGGTAGAATATTTACATTTATCATATGGTAATTGTCACTGAAATGAAGGCTATGAAGAAGAGCTTGTGGTTTTAGAGTAGAAGAGCTGGCCATTGACCTACCTGGAAAGGGAAGTGGAGAGATTTCTAGCCCCGTCATCCACTCTCTTCCTTTAGACTTTGACGTCTCTGGATCTGGCCCTTCCTCTTCAAATGGACATCCTGTTTGGATTCTCTATTCTGGACAGTGACCATCAAACATTATTTCAATTATTAAAGCATATAGCCCCACCTTTACTTCCAGTTCAGACTCCCAAAAAGCCTCCGGAATAAAGCTCCAGTTCCTGCTTCTCAGGGAAGGGGAAATTGGTCCTCTCCACCTCCAGTATGATTTCTATCCCAATGTTTGGTAGAGGTCCCAAACTAGGATGTTCATATACTGGATTAGCCATAGAAACACCTTCACATGCTTGAGGCATAGTTTATATGGAGGTTTTGGTGAACTCCCTGAAAAAACTAACGAGCTATTTCACATCAATCCAACAAGCTATTTTAAAGTTCTAGTTTAAATTTCAGTGAACATGCAGCAGAATAGTAGTTTCAGGTGTACAATATAGTGTGAATCAGCAGATTTGAGAACATCAGAATCCAGTAGGTAACATTTAGACATGAGGCTGAATATGCTTTTTTAAAATTGTGCTGTAAGACACAAAAATTTACCATCTTAACCATTATTTTATTATTTTTAAAAATAGTTTATTGTCAGATTGGTTTCCAGACAACACCCAATCTCTCCCCAAGTGCCCCCCTCCATCACCACCACCTCTTTTTCCCCCCACGCCCTTCCCCTTCAACCCTCAGTTCATTTTCAGTATTCAATAGTTTCTCAGGTTTTGCATCCCTCTCTCTCCCCAACTCCCTGTCCCTCTTCCCCTCCCCCTGGTCCTCCATTAGGTTTCTCCTGTTCTCCTGTTAGACATATGAGTGCAAACATATGGTATCTGTCCTTTTCTGCCTGACTTATTTCGCTTAGCATGACACCCTCGAGGTCCATCCACTTTGCTACAAATGGCCAGATTTCATTCTTTCTCACTGCCATGTAGTACTCCATTGTATATATATACCACATCTTTTTTTAAATGTTTTTTTAACGTTTTATTTACTTTTGATATAGAGACAGAGCATGAGAGGGGGAGGGTCAGAGAGAGAAGGAAACACAGAACCAGAAGCAGGCTCCAGGCTCTGAGCTAGCTGTCAGCACAGAGCCTGATGCGGGGCTCGAACCCACAAATGTGAGATCTGACCTGAGCCAAAGTCGGAGGCTTAACCAACTGAGCCACCCAGGCACCCCATACCACATCTTCTTGATCCACTCATCAGGTGATGGACATTTCGGCTCTTTCCACGTTTTGGCTATTGTTGACAGTGCTGCTATGAACATTGGTGTACATGTGCTCCTATGCATCCGCACTTCTGTATCCCTTGGGTAAATCCCTAGCAGTGCTATTGCTGGGTCATAAGGGAGTTCTATGGATAGTTTTCCAGAGTGGCTGCTCTAGTTTACATTCCCACCAACAATGCAGGAGGGTGCCCATCTCTCCACACCCTCACCAGCACCTATAGTCTCTTGATTTGTTCATTTTAGCCACTCTGACTGGCGTGAGGTGGTATCTCAGTGCGGCTTTGTGTTTCCCTGATGATGAGTGATGTTGAACATCATTTCATGTGCCTGTAGGCCATCTGGATGTCCTCTTTGGAGAAGTGTCTGTTTATGTCTTCTGCCCATTTCTTCACTGGGTTATTTGTTTTTTGGGTGTGGAGTTTGGTGAGTTCCTTGTAGATTTTGGATACTAGCCCTTTATCTGATATGTCATTTGCAACTATCTTTTCTTATTCTGTCGATTGCCTATTAGTTTTCTTGATTGTTTTCTTTGCAGTGCAGAAGCTTTTTATCTTGATGAGGTCCCAATAGTTCAGTTTTGCTTTCATTTCCCTTGCCTTTGGGAATGTGTCGAGTAGGAAATTGCTGCAGTTGAGGTCAAGGAGGTTGTTTCCTACTTTCTCCTTGAGGGCTTTGATGGTTTCCTGTCTCACATTCAGGTCCTTCAGCCATTTTGAGTTAATTTTTGTGTATGGTGTAAGAGAGTGGTCTCATTTCATTCTTCTGCATGTTGCTGTCCAGTTCTCCCAGCACCACCTGCTAAAGAGGCAGTGTTTTTTCCATTGGATACTCTTTCCTGCTTTGTCAAAAATTAATTGGTCATACATTTGTGGGCCCAGTTCTGGGTTCTCTATTCCATTGGTCTATGTGTCTGTTTTTGTGCCAATACTATACAGACAGAAACAATCTTATTGATAAGAATGTGCTAATTGCAGGGGACCTTAATACTCCACTGACCGCAATGGATAGATCAACCAGACAGAAAATCACTAAAGAAACAATGGATCTGAATGACACATTGGAATAGACGGAATTGATAGATATATTTAGAACTCTGCATCCTGAAATTAGGAAATTCACCTTCCTTTTCGAGTGCACATGGCACATTTTCCAAGATCACATACTGGGGCATAAAGCAGCCCTCCATAAGTATAAACGAATAGACATCATACCATGCACACTTTCAGATCACAATGCTATGAAACTTGAAATTAACCGCAGGAAAAAGTCTGGAAAACCTCCAAAAATGTGGAGGTTAAAAACCACCCTACTAAAAAATGATTGGGCTAATCAGGCAATTAGAGAAGAAATTAAATATATGGAAACAAATGAAAATGAAAATGCATCAATCCAAAATCTCTAGGATGCAGCAAAGGCAGTCCTAAGAGGAAAGTATATTGCAACCAGGCCTATTTCAACAAACTAGAAAAAACACAAATTCAAAATCTAACAGAGCACCTACTGGAACTAAAAGGGGAGCAGCAAGAGCACCCCAAATGCAGAAGAAAAGAAATAATAAAAATCAGGGCAGAAATAAACAATATAGAGTCCAAAAATACAATTGAGCAGATCAATGAAACCAAGAGTTGGTTCTTTGAAAAAATAAACAGAATCGATAAACCTCTAGTCAGGCTCCTCAAAGAAAAGAGAGAGCACCCAGATAAACAAAATCAAGAATGAAAAAGGATCTATTACAACCAATCCCTTAGAAATACAAGCAATCATCAGAGATTACTATGAAAAATTATATGCCAACAAACTGGACAACACAGAAGAAATGGACAAATTCCTAAATGCACATGCCCTGCCAAAATTCAAACAGGAAGAGATAGAAAGCATGAATAGACTGATAACAGATTCAGTTTCTTCACTGGTTATCAAAAATCTCCCAATGAATAAGAGCCCAGGGCCAGATGGCTTCCCAGGGGAATTTTACCAGACATTTAAAGCAGAGCTAATACCCATTCTTATCAAACTATTTCAAAAAATATAAATAGAAGGAAAACTTCCAAACTCATTCTAAGAAGCCAGCATCACCTTGATACCCAAACCAGACAGAGACCCAGCCAAAAAATAGAACTACAGACCAATATCCTTAATGAATACAGATGCTAAGATACTCAGCAAGATATTGGCAAGTCGAATTCAACAGCATATAAATAAAATTATCCATCATGATCAAGTGGGATTCATTCCTGGGTTACAGGGCTGGTACAATATTCGCAAATCCATCAATGTGATCCATCACATTAACAAAAGAAAGGGTAAAAGCCATATGATCCTGTCGATAGACGCAGAAAAAGCATTTGACAAAATACAGCACCATTTCTTAGTAAAAACCCTTGAGAAAGTCGGAATAGAAGGAACGTACATAAACATTATAAAAGCAGTTTATATCATCCTCAATGAGGAAAAACTGAGAGCTTTCCCCCTGAAATCAGGAACACGACAGGGGTGTCCACTCTCACCACTGCTGTTTAACATAGTGCTGGAAGTCCTAGCATCAGCAATCAGACAACAAAAGGAAATAAAAGGCATCAGAATTGGCAAAGAAGAAGTCAAACTTTCCCTTTTCGCAGATGACATGACACTCTACATGGAAAACCCGGCAGAGTCCACCAGAAGCCTTCTAGAACTGATCCATGAATTCAGTAAAGTTTCAGGGTACAAAATCAATGTACAGAAATCAGTTGCATTCCTATACACCAGAAATGAAGCAGCTGAAAGAGAAATCAAGAAACTGATCCCATTCACGATTGCACGACAAATTATCAAATACCTAGGAGTAAACCTAACCAAGGATGTAAATGACCTGTATGATGAAAACTATAGAAAACTTATGAAAGAGATTGAAGAAGACACCAAGAAAAGGAAAAACATTCCCTGTTCATGGATCAGAAGAATAAACATTGTGAAAATGTCATTACTACCCAAAGCAATCTACACATTCAATGCAATCCCCATCAAAATTGCACCAACATTCTTCTCAAAGCTAGAACAAACTATCCTCAAATTCGTATGGAACCACAAAAGACCCTGAATAGCCAAAGTTCTATTGAAGAAGAAAACCAAAACGGGAGGCATCACAATCCCAGACTTTAGCCCCCTCTTAACCATTTTAAAGCATATAGTTCAGTAGGGTTAAAGTATATTCATGTTCTTATGAAACAGATCTCCAGAAATTTTTAATGTTGCAAAACTGAAATTCTATACTCCCTAACTTTTCCTCATCCTTCCATCCCCTGGCAGCCACCATTCTACTTTGTTTCCATGAATTTGACTACTTTTGATACCTCATGAGTAGAATCATGCAGTCTTTTTGTGATTGGCTTCTTTGACTTAGCATAATGTTTGAAAGTTCACCCATATGGTAGCATGTGGCCAGCTTTCCTTCCTCTTGACGACTGAATAATAATCCACCTTTTGTGTATATCGCATTGTTAATCCATTCATCTGGTGGATGTTTGGGTTGACCCAACCTCCTGGCTGTTACAGATTGCTATGAACATGGCTGTACAAAAATCTTTTGGAGACCTTTCAATTCTTTAGGGTATGGACTCAGAAGTGGGATTGCTAGATCATATGAAAAGTCCTAAAGAAGTTTAAAAATGGAATTACCATATTTTCCACAGTGGTTGTACCGTTTTACATTCTCACTAAGCATTGTCGAGCATTTCCTTTTCTCTATATCCCCAACACCTGTTTTTCGGGGTGTGGGGTTAGTAATTATCCTAATAGGTAAAAGGTAATCTTTTTTCTTCATTTTTGCCTTGAAGAATGGAAGCAGGCTTGTAGGGAACTTCATCTTCATTTAAAAAAAAAGTTCCTTAATGTTTATTTTTGAGAGACAGCATGAGCGGGGGAGGGGCCAAGAGAGGGAGACAGTCTGAAGTGGGCAACAGGCCCTGAGCTGTCAGCACAGAGCCTGACGTGGGGCCTGAATCCATGAGCAGCATGAGCTGTAAGATCATGATCTGAGCTGATATTGGATGCTCAACCGAGCCATCCAGTCACCTCTCAACTTCATTATTAAAATCATTACTGCTATTCTGGGAAATAAGTAACAAGGGCAAGATCTCTTCTTACCCTCCAGAGACCAATAAAAAAAAAACTATCTAGAAATTCTCACTATATCCATAAACTGCATTTACCCTTTTGCTTGCATAGGATATAAAATTTCTGTGAATAAATAGAAACTCATAGAACTGGCATGTTTAAGCAGGGTGAATTCTAGAAGAGCATTCTTTTTTAATAAGTCAGTGTTCAGGTATGTGGGTGGTGAAAGCTTTTGGGGAAAGTTAGTGAAAAGCCTCCTGAATTGGTGGGGGTGGTAGGGTAGGGGTGACTGGCTAGAGTAGGAGTCAGGATAAGGATGAAATTCCAGGGTGAAGTATACCTTGGGAGAAGCCTTGAAGGTGAAAGTGAAAATATCAAATGGTCACAAAACACCAAACTGGGGAATGTGCGGTGGGAGTGGGAAATGGTATAGAGGAGCAAATCTGAGGAGCTGAACATGGTGATGAAGGTTGAAGTCATGAGGTGAAGGGCTTTGGGACCTATTACTTTGTCCATGTCTCCAGTTCAGCAGGAAGTGGCTATATAGGCTGTAACGACTTGGTGGAGGAGAAAAATCACGTTTGGCCTAAATGTTGATGTTTGATGTTCATTGAATATGTTCACTAGTGAGGGATGGTCAGGGACTTGTCCATGCATCTTCTTGCTGGAGAGGAAGGGGCAGAAAGTGTAGGGTGATGTGTCTTCATGTTCTTTCTCTTTCTGCTTTAGATCTTCACAATACCTTTTACTTTGGCTCTCTCATAGTTTGTCCTTTATTTGCAGGGTTTCTGTTACATGAAATCATTGTTTTAGAACATCAGTATTCTATTTTTTGATAAGAGTTCAAAGTGAAACCTTACATTTCTGATGTTGTCAATGTCCCTGGCTTATCTTATTTTTAGTCTATATAATTTTTAGATAGTTCTATGTGCCTATTCTTTCACAAAGGACCTCTTCCACTCTTAGCCTTGGCCTTGGGGAGGAAGAACAGAAGTCTGGTTTTGGTTTAATGGTACTTTTTCTGCAAAAAAAAGTTTTAGTTGTGCAGCCACGGGTTTTCTCCACTGCCAAGCTCTTAAAGTCCTTTCAATTTGGCCTGACATGTAACCATGCAGTTTCATTTCTATTTCTCATGGAAGGCTGACCATGATCCTTAGCCAGATTCAATAGCCTGTTTTATCTTTATCATTGTTTAAGATGTTAGAATTTAATCAAAGCTACACTTCAGGGTAATTTCTAATATTCTGCACTTCATCTCCTGCTATTTATTGGGGTTTAGGGAGGAATTGATGAATCATACCCCCTTGTTTTCTATTTATAACCTGTTGAAAAAAAGTTTAAAAATGAAGAAAAGTGTTCCATTACTAATAAAGTTGATTCCAGAACATGTCTTGACCCTTAGCTGATTGGGATTAATTCCCTACTGTGCCAGCTGAAATGTATCTGACTGTTCAGAAGCTTTCTCCTGTGGCAGCTACTTCTCCTCACACCAAGGACTTCCTCTTTTCCTTTCTTGATCAGGAACAGCCTCTATGTAGTCATCTTCCCCAGGTGGTACCTGCCTTTCTCTTCTCTAGGGTAGAAATTGAAGGGCTGCAAGGAAACCCTTAACCAAGAAGGGAAAATATACTAGAAGATATTTAAAATTATACACACAGGCAAATGGCATTTGAACCCAATTCAGTCTTTATTCCCTTCCTGCCACTTCCTAGTTCTGTGCTTGCTTCACCAAATAGATAGTGTCCATTTTCACAAATGACTTCTTTCGCCCTCTTAGGCTTGGCTTTTGCTTGGCACAAGAGAAGCCAACAGCCCTGGGGATCTTCAGAGGGTCCGTGTCTGTGTCACACCCTGAGTCACAGGCTAAGTTTCCAAGGTGGCCGGATGCTTGCCAAGTACAAAGAAGAGGTTTTTGTGAGCAGGAATGTGGCTAGAAGTTCAGGTTTTTGAGATCTAATCTCAAGATTTGGCAAGTCCTAGAACTCCATACACGGAGGCAGAAAACGAAATCACTTTTCTAAGGGGGGAGGAGGGGGAAGAGTATTTTTATGAGGCACAGCTTGTTCACAGGCTCCTTAACAATGCTCCTCAGATTTGATGCTTATTTCCTCTTCTGCGAAAAAGAAAATAAACTATGACTATTAAGCAAATGTCATTAAGATCCGTGAGCTCCTTTCCCAGGAAGAGGAAATTTATGTATGGCAACACTTGGAACATAGTCCCTTTAGGAATTTCTCTCTTTCCAGAAACTGCCAACTGCTGCCCAGGGCTAAAGTCAAGAGCCCAGTCTGCCCTAGGTCAAGTAGTAGAGTCTGGATTTGTGGAGTCATGACTGTCCCTCTGAAATGGTTACTCCCTAATTGGCAAAACCACATCTGACTATGCACCCACTGCATTTCCTCTCTGGCACTCCTGTGCCTACACAGGCGGAGTGTTGAGCATGGGGCCGCCATTCTGATTGTGGCCTGGCGATGGGGAGGGCTGCAGGGAAGGAGGGTGAGAAGAGAATTCTAGAAGAGGGATTACAGACTCTGATGCCCATGGTGCCAGGCAGGAAACCTAAGTAATCAGCTGTTTAAAAATAAAACACAACAATAGCCTAAGATGGTGATAAAAGGCAGGCTCTGTGGTAGGGACTGTGATGAACTAGAGAGTACAGCTCCCATCTGGGAGGCCTCCTCTGTTCACAGGCAGGATGTTGGCTCATGTGCTGCTGGGCTTTCTGAAATCTCTTTGATTTTAAAGGACGGTAAACAATTCAAAGATTCAAAAGCCCTGGACAAGTGAAAGGAAACAGGTCTGCAGGCAAATTTTGACTCTGATTTGGATTATTATAAAAAGACCCAGTCTTGTAAAGTGAGAGAGGGTTTCAGTTCATGTAGGGCTAATACATGAGAAGCGTGGGCCTTGCTCTTTAGCTTTATCTCCCTCCACCACCTCCTCCCACTCACAAATGCATGCTTTTCTCCAACGCAGGTTCTCCTTGACCATGAGAATACGAAGGATGAGTGTGTCAGGGTCCTGTTTTACAGAGAAAGATTTGAAACATGTGGTATTTGTATCATAATTGGAGGTCTGCCTCACTTTGACCCCTTCAGAGGGGAGACCCTTGTTCTTTACCTCTGGCCATGGGCACACGTGTGCACTTGGACACCCAGAGGAGAAATCTAATTTACACCCCATAAGCTTCGCCTGTTTATGAAATAGAAACCAATTCTATTTCTTCAGAGGATACAGGCATTGTTCGTATATACGGGAGGTGGAAAGTGGTGCCCTGCTGCCCAAAGGGAGGCTGCAGAGGTCATCCAGGATTACATAAGTGTGTGTTTTGGTATTTATGGGTAGGTGTGCCTCTCCCATTTTTCATAGCCTACAGACTCCATGGCCCACCTCTTGCCCCACACAGGGGTCCTGCCTGCAAGAACCCTGGGGCCACATGGATTTGTGACCCTTGACCTAAATATACCTTAGGATCAGCTGTGATAGAAACCAGTTTCCCATCATTTAATCCCCACCATAAAAAGACAAAACAAGGTTTACTCTAAAGATTCATTCTTGTTTAATATGAAGTGTGATGTGGCAATTTACTAGGTATGATTCTGAGATGCTTTTTACCTTCTCAGTGCTGCCAACCCCCTCTTCAGTCGGAGGACACTAATTATTGAGATTTACGCAGAATTAAAATCCTAAATGATGAAAAACTCTGATTAAAGGCTATCTCTAAAATGTTCTTAATGTTTATCTTTGACAGAGACAGAGCATGAGTGGGGGAAGGGGCAGAGTGAGAGAGAGAGGGAGACACAGAATCTGAAGCAGGCTCCAGGCTCTGAGCTGTCAGCACAGAGCCCGACACGGGGCTCGAACCTATGGGCCACAAGGTCGTGACCTGAGCTAAAGTCAGATGCTAATGGACTGAGCTATGCAGGCACCTCCAGGCTATATCCATTCTTAATAAATGCCCGTGTTGAGGGTGGGAAGAAACGATGTTCCTATCTAGTTCCCTAGAAGCCCTGTACACTTTCTGATATCCTATTATGGCCAACTGCTTCAGACATAAGCTCTCAGCTGGCTGCCTGTAACACCTGGGGTTGTGGTCTCTGCTGTCTATGAATGTGGAGATTCTGGCTAGCTCTAGTCTGAGGCTTCCCCATTATCACCATCAGTAGTAGTTGGGATCTTGACTACAGATTATTAGGATTGACCACTCAGACTTGGAACCTCTCTAGGCTACATCTTCAAGTTCACAGAATACCACAGAGTGTCCCTTGTGTTAAATTCTAAAGAAGCCTGAGCTGCTCAGGCTTCCAAAGGAGGCCCACATCTGTATTCTAGTCTTTATCCTAGATGTTGCATCTCCCCATAGGGTATTTCCCTGTCACAGGGGTAATACTTTCAAACTTAATAGTTTGGTTTCCTCTTTTTCTCAATATAACTTCTCTTGTTATACTTCAGTCAGTTGTCTGGGGGTGGGTGCTTGTGGGAGGGAGTTCTGGGGAACAGAATCTATTATAAAGTTCATGGTAAAGGGAAGAGCCGAGGAAATACTCAGAATTTAATAATCAAAATCGGGATAGTTAGCAAGATCCTGGGTTTTAAGCCATGGTAATGGCCTGGAGGGAGGATATTCCAGTTCCCTTAAGATCAGCAAATAAGGCTGATGGATCAGCAAACCAGCAGAATCCCCCCAGGTATGAGAAGGGTGCCTTGTCTGTCAATACCAGCCTGGCCCTCTGAAGGAGACGGGGGAAGGTGTAGAAGGAGAAAGAAAGTCTCCCTTCTGTTTGCTGTGTGCAGGGAGTAGAGATGCTGCCCTTGTCCCTTGGGTTTAGGCTCGAGAAATAGGTGTGTTGGGTATGTGAGGCTGGTGCCAGACCAGGAAGGGGCCGACTGCTCCTGGTTTCTCTGGAGCACCCACTGCAGGAAAGCCTATCCGGTAGTCAGCAGAGAGGAGCCAATAGCTGAGCTTTCCAGAGTTGCCCCCATTCCTGTCAGGAGGTCACTGAATTGAGGGACCAAAGGCCTGTTAAGGGGACTCAATCAGGGGTGACCCTCGGCTGAGGTGATGTTGAGTAACTCCCACACCTGTAGCCTATACTGAGTTAGCACAGGGGTGCATCTGAGCCAGGAGAACGAGGCTGAATTCTACCATCTTTGGGGAAAGCCAGCAGCTGGTTGGGTTGCCCAGGAAGACTAGGGCTATTGTTCCAGATGCCTAGTTCAAGGTCAGGAGACCCCCGGGCTCCCCCAAGACTCACACACCTGACTCCTCCATGTACCTGTATATCAAGTCAGGGAGAGAGCAGCAGAACAGGCAGAGAGAAACTGGGACTCCAAGCATCCTTTCTTAGAGAAACTAAATACTCTTTTAAGGGACTGTTTAAGTCCTTCTCAATCCACTTTAAATATGATCTAATTTAAACAGAAGATTACATGAATCAGATTGACCAATGACTTCTCTACCTTGCACATCTGAGTTGTGAGTTAAATTTTTTTTTTTTGACTGTTGCATATACCTGCAGATGGAAAAATCTGGTGCTTCTTCTAGGAAGTCAGCAAAAGTTTTAGGGGAAATCATATGAAGGTTTCAAGCCAGAGACTGTCATTTAGGAAATCCTACTTCATACATAAAATGGCACAAGCTGGCCACAAAACCTTGCAGTCCTTCTTAAGGCTAGTCAGTAGTTCTTTGCTCACTTAATACCTTCTGTCCAGTTTGTTCTTCACTTTATAAAACACCCTCGAGTGAGAAATCTCACTTTCTCCCCTCTTTGCTAGGGATAACTGTGAGCTAGACGGGGATGTTTGGCAAGGGAGAAGGTAAGACCTTACTAAAGTCACTGTCCTAATGTACAAATTTTGCAAGTGGGCCTTAACCTCATTTCTGATTTCCAGGTCTGTCTTCAGCCTAGTGGCCTCTTGTTTGTTGCCTATCTCCCCCATTTCCACTCTAGCAACACAAAGGTGGGAAAATGTCTATACAATGTGTTCAGGATTTTATAAGTGGTAAACACAGGCTTGTGAGGTGTGGTTATGGGTGCATATGAAGAGGTTGAGCCAATAAGGGACCATTGACCAAAGGCTGCCCTGAGGCTTCTCTGTCTGAATGGTATATTTTGGTAAGCCGATGGTCCTGTAAAAGAAGAATCCTGTGAACTAAAAAATATGACCTCTTTATTTTATACTAATCATTTAAAAGTTCCATTCTTAATAGCCTCAGGTTGCTGAGGCCTGAGAAGGGCTCTGGCATCTGGAGATAGTGTGGCTCATAGAACAGAGGAGATGGGGATTTAAGGGCTATGGCAGGAATCCTGTGTTCCATGCTCTTTGGTACTTACCTAAGGGAACTGTGAAAATGTATCAAGCATGAAACCGGGAGATGTGCAAATGGAAAAGGTGATATTTGTGGGAGTTGACTCAATTCAATGGACAGGACCTGGATAGGCCCTTTGGTGGGTGGATTAGGGAAGTGTTCAGGAGAAGAAGTAAAGGCACAGGCTGAGACCTGAAATGCCAGAGTTATCCTTGCCAATAAGTGTAGGCGGATGGATAAGTGGTGATTCCAGGAGGGAGACCTAACATGTGCAAAGGACAAGTGAGTGGAGTCAGAGGGAGGTAAGTTTTCTAGGACTGCAAGTAAGCTAGTTTGTTGGGACCTCAGATCGTATGGAGTTGATGATGTATCAGGCCAGACTGAAAAGAGACTTGATGATGTGTTCCCATTAAAGGCCTTAAGATGGCAAGAATCTACCCTGCCATAAAATGCAGGAGGCCCCAAGGGTTTTGTTAGTCAAAGCACACATAGGACCGTATCTAGGTGTTTCCATAACTTGAGTAAAAAAGGAAAGCCACCTGAATCCTCATACAGGGGTTGAATACCTTTTGCTATAAATACCAATCCATGAAAATTATAGGGCCCTTTCATTTGTGAACATAGATACAAAAATCTTCATGTTGTGTAGACAAACTTGATAGCCTTTTAAATGCATCACAAGCAAGTATGGTTTATCTCAGAGTTATTCAACATCAGAATATGCAATGTAGCTTATTGACAAACAGGCAGATTTCTGAGAATTGTTTCCTGTTTGCTATGCTTTTTCTGGGGTGGTTATTTTTTGGGGGGGGGGTGTAGGTCAAGCTTTTATCCTGCTAGTTACTCCTGAATTTAAAGCCCTAGGGTACCTGGCTGGTTCAGTCTGTTGAGCTTCTGACTTCAGCTCAGGTCATGATCTCATGGTTTGGGAGTTTGAACCCTGCATTGGGCTCTGTGCTGAAAGCTCAGAGCCTGGAGCCTGCTTCAGATTCTAGGTCTTGTCTCTCTGTCTCAAAACCAAATAATAATTTGAAGAAAAACCTAAATTGAAAGCCATATTTCACCCATGTATTTATAAAGTACATCTGTCCTTCCTCCGTCTCAAAAAAGGAGAGGACAGCAGCACACTCCGACCTTGTTCTTGTCTCTTCCTGCCCTATCTCCATTTCCAAATTGGCTTCTTAGGATCTCAAAGTTTTGTTCCTTTTTTCCAGAGTAAAGGTCTATTTTGTTTTCTGTTTTCATTGCCCTCCTTCCTCTCCGTCCTCCCTGTCTGCACCTCCCTCTTCCTCCCCACCTCTGTTCCTCTTTATTTAAACCACAAGATTTATAACTATTTCTGCTTATTTCCCCTATATCTTCCAACTGTTTCCATTTCTCCTCTTCCTAGAGTACCTTTCAAACAGCCTCAGTGTTGGTATATTTTGACAGCTCACAAATCTGAAAAAGTCTTTGTTAAATTCTAGCATAGTAGGATGTAGTATTCTAGGGTTAATGATCTCTTTAGAAGTTTGAAGATACAAACGTGTATTCATGTATCCAAGGCTGCTGAGAAGTCAGATCAATTTCCGGTTTTTCTGAAGGTTTGCTTCCCTCCTCCCCTTCAGAAGTCTTGGTGTCAAAATTTTTTTTGGTCTCAAGAATGACTTGTTCTCAAACCTTCTTACAGTCTAAACTCTCTCACAGATCCCACTGTCCATGGTTCTGGGACAATTTCTTCTGTGACTTTTTTTTCGAATTTCCCTCCTTTCTCTTTGGACAGTTCTACTTCTTTAGATCTTTATATTTTTTATGTATACTCTTAAATATCTACATTCTTCTTGTTTTCTGGGGAAGTTCTTCAACCCAGTCTTTCAGCTCACTAATTTATTTAACCACTCTGCTGTCAATTCCTTCAACTCTCTTCTCATTTCAATGCAATATCTTTCATATATACTTCAAAATTTTAAGATCTTTTATCTTGTCCTGGCTTTAGTTTTTTGACATTCATTGTGCTTACTTTATCTTGTCAGTTCTGTATATCTGTTATACTTGTTTTAAATACTTGGTCCAGTGGTTTTCCTCATACAGAGATTATTCTGTTGCTTGCGCTTCATAGGCCAGTTTGACCTGATTATCTTGTTTTAGCTGCTCAGGCCTATGTCCTCACAGGCTGAGCACAGCATCTCCTCATTTTACTTGGGCTCATTAGCCCCAGCACATGAATGGAAGGCCAGGGCTGAACATTTATGTGCTCTCCAAATTCAGATGTTGGAGACTTAATCCCAAATGTGATGCTATTTGGAGGTGGGGGGTCTTTGGGTAGACGATTAGATTTAGATGAGGTCATGAAGGTAGATCCCCTCCCTTGATGGGATTAGTGTTCTTACAAGAATAGAGGAAAAAGTTAGAATGTTCTCTCCCTGCCCCCCCCCCCCCCCCAGGTGAGGGGCGGTTGGCAGGCAGCCATGCATAACCTAGGAAGAGCATTCCCAACAGACCTTGACCCTCCATTCTCTAGAACTGTAAGAATGGTCTGTTGTTTAAGCCACCCAGTCTAGAAATTCAAATGGAGTCGTCATGTTGTTGGTGGGTACTTTCTCTGAGAGGATCTTTACCTGCTAGTCATAGGATCTGGCAGGAATGATGAATTTAGTATGAAGTTTTTTGTTTTTTTGTTTTCCATTAGAATTTTTTTAAAAAACCTTTAATTCCCATGAGTCATTTGTACAGAGGAACACGTAGCACCTAGGACAGGAAAGGAAAATATGTAAAACCAAGAAGTAAGTCAAAGCTAGTGTTTTTGAAAAGATGGGAAAAAAAGAAAGACTAATCTATCTGAAGCAGAAAGAAATTTATGGATATTAAAATGTAAATTCACGAAAAATCTATATCTCCTGCTCCAGCTCTTGATCAAATAGCTTGAGGAAAAACACCTCATTTTTCACTCTGTCACTGTTCTCACTTCGCAGGCTGTCAGGCTCCTCAACCAAACGGAGACAGATTCTCCTGAAAACCATTAGGAACCCAAAGTCAACATTCAGTGCCATCATTATCCACTCTGTCATCCTCTGCTAATTAAGTCAGGTACATTTTCAAAGAAGCCATGGATTATCATTTTAGTGTGAACTCTGCTCAATTGCCCCAAAAGGGGAAGGGGAGGGAGGAAGCAAACCGCACAGGGGTGAGCCAGGCAGGCAGCCAATACTCCAGCTGTGTCTTCCGGTCCATTTTAATGCCACCCTTGCCTTTTTCTCTCTCCTAAAAATTCCTTACAACTTATACTTCGAAGTTTCCCCATGTTCTTTCCCTATAGGTATTTCTGATATAGAAGATTGTAGGTCTACTTTGTATTAATTTTAGGAAGCATTAAAATATTGTGCTTAGGTTAAGCAAAGAGATGGAGGTGAATGATGGTTTTTATGAAATAACCTTGCGTGTGAAATAGGGTTTATTTCTGTGCTGCTAAAAAAAAAAAAAAGTAGGAAGTAGATGCTCAGTGGATCTCTACATTAAAATCTGTAAAGACCAGAATTGCATGTTTGATCATGAAAACGAGTATCTGCAACTTGAATTTGAGTGGTAACTTAACAAGGTTTACTGCCTGTCTGTTTTTCTTCTCTAACTGAAGGCAAGTAGTACAAGATCAGAAATCTTGTCTTCATCTCTTGGAATGTAGGGGAGTTCCTGACACCTAGCAGTGAGTGTCAGTAATTTTTAAAGAACTCCAAGGAGGCAGACATGGACCTAGTCCTATTGTAGGTCAGCTCTGAGCTGCTTAGACTATCCTTGTTGACCTTGTAGAAGATAATAGACTTTGGAGTGGGATACCCTTAAATCTTTTCAGTGTACACTATAGGTTATCAATTGTTATATAATAAATTATCCCAAATCTAAATGCTAAACCATAGCATCCCAGTTTCTGTAGGTCTGCCATCTTTGTGCAGCATTGCTGGATCCTTAGAGTCTCCCACAAACTAGTCAAACTGTGTTGGCCTGAGCGGTGGTCCTCTCCAGATCCTACTGAGGGTAGATTATCTTCTAAACTCACCCATATGGTGGTTGGTAGGAGTCCGTCCCTTGTGGGCTGTTGGATTGAGGGTTTCAGCTGGTTGCTGGCTCTTGGCTAGAGCCACTTTCAGTTCTGTGGGACAGTGCACATCATGGCATCTGGTCTCATTGTGGTGAGGAAGGTAGGACTAGAGAGAGTGCCAGCAAGTCAGCAATCAGTCCCTTGTAACCCATTACTACTTCTGTATTTGTTAGAAATCAGTCACTAGTAAATGTAAATACCAGAAGGCAGGGGTTGCTGGGGGTCATTTTAAGAGAGGCTGACTATTGCAATAGCCACGTGGCCTTGGAAGTTTACTGACACTCTTGCTTCGTTTCCTTATTTGAAAAAAGAAATAGGGGCACCTGGGTGGCTTAGTGGGTTGAGCATCCGACTTCAGCTCAGGTCCTGATCTTGTGGTTTGTGGGTTCGAGCCCCGTGTCAGGCTCTGTGTTGACAGCTCAGAGCCTGGAGCCTGCTTCAGATTCTAGGTCTCCCTCTCTCTGCCCCTTCCCTGCTCATGCTCTATCTCTGTCTCTCAGTAATAAACAAACACTTAAAAACTTTTTAAAATAGGTTCTACTAGTATTCCTATTAAGGCTTTTGTAATAAAATAAAAATGGATGCATCAGTGGCTTGGTGAAGTGCT
This sequence comes from Helogale parvula, assembly GCA_004023845.1. Taxonomy (NCBI): domain Eukaryota; kingdom Metazoa; phylum Chordata; class Mammalia; order Carnivora; family Herpestidae; genus Helogale; species Helogale parvula. Next base: position 99,247 of record PJEM01004726.1, read on the forward strand.
CAACCCAGAGCAAAATCACTGGGCTATTATTACTGCTATTTTTTTTAATGTACTCCTTTGTGGATTCCTTACTTGTTAAGTGAGTAGATGATCTGACTTTGTAAGTCCTAGATGCTTCTTGGTTTTCTAGCCCCTGGAACCTCTGTGCTTCTGACAGTCTAACATTGTTTGGACTCGACATCAGTAGTTTTTCCTTACTCTTCTATTACATCATTGGGATCACATTTTAAAAGATCGTTGCAGCTGTAGGGGCTCTCCTATTGTTTAGAGCAAATCATACATGATTGTGGTATGGTGCCCTTAGAGTCAGAAGTAAGTTTTCTGAATTCTAGTCTGTTTCTGATAGTTGTTAGAGGACCGTTTAGTCTGTCATCTTTGCAGTTTAACTCATTTCTTCTCCCATGTAGTTCTAACAACCTTTGGACCTAACTCACATTTGCTGCCTGCATTGGGTTTTAATTTTTCTTGCCACATACCTCACCTATTAGGGTCAAGTTTCTGAGATGAATTTTCAGGCATTTTTAAAAAATATTTTCCATTTCATAAAGATAATAGGATTGATTGGAATATAGTCGACTACTTAAGGAATAATTAAAATATAAAGAAATTGAGACTTGATAAACCTCTAGGACACCCTCTAAGACTCAGAGGTCATTTCTATAACAAAGAAAAATGAAGCAAAGAAAAAATTTACTCCCAATTGACGACACAGATTTAGGGACCTTTAGATTGGCTGGAATTGAAGATAAAATATTTCTTCTCTAATGATACAGGTTATTGGACATTTCCTGAAGTCTCCAGTGTGCGTTTTAGAGATCTACACCTACACAAGCTGCCTCAATAAAATGAGGAAATGAACTAAAAGCAAAGCAGATCTTTATAATTCTTGTAAGCTGTTCTAGTTCTTTTTGAAATTTCTTTTCTGAAACTCCTTGAGGAATCTTTTGAAGATGCTCTTTCTCTCTAGTGTTCATTTCTTGAAGTCCATGCTCAAATATCATTTAAAGGTAAGCACCATGGATTGAGTGATCAATTGGATAGTACTGTCTAGTACAGAAAAGGAACAATAAGAGGAGGGTGGCTTTTTAAAAAAGATCCTATATTTTAAAACACTGGCTCCAAAGGTAGTTCAAAAGATGTTATCAAATTGTGTAGAATAAGGAGTCTATATTGAAGAAAAACCTAGAATTTCTTCTGGGTTTTGAAAAAATACGAGTCTCACAGCTTATATAAAGCTCTTTGATTTGAACCTGAGTCCTCCTGAGCTGTTTGATAGTCCTTCAAATTCTAGTTCTGTCACTTAGGAATATGTGCCATTAGGAAAGAGTTGATATTCCAAACTTCATTTTCTCATATAATCTGAGATACCTCAGAAATGAGCATTAAATGAGATATGTGAATATATCTCACAAACTTTAATGGGTAACCCTCAGAATAGTTATCAACATTAATGATATTTTATGCATGATTTCTCATCTAGATTAAATGAAATCACTAGACTCCTATATTTCAAGGATGATAGGAATAATGATATTTTTGGAATGCTTTACTGCCTTTCAGGCACTATGCTAAGTTCTTATATAATCATATTTAACTTAATCCTTGTGAACACTAAGTTTGCATTTTACAAGTGAGAAGACTAAGGTTTAGAGAGGTTAATTTTGCCCAGATTATAAAACTAGCAAGTGACAGAGCTGCAACTGGGATCCAGATCCAGATGATCCTTGAAATGATTCTTTTAAGCCCTTTATGTTAAACTGCCACTTCTAGCACCCACCATGCAAAGGAATGCGCAAGCCCTTCTGGTTTTTTGACCAGTGGTTAGCAAATGTGGCTGCATGGGACACTTGGCCATTTTTTTTTTTTTAAATAAAACTTAAGTCCAGGACACACTTGAAACCTACTAAATTCCTTGAGCGTTGGACCCTGATATTAGCACAACACTGCTCCCCCCCCCCATAAGCCCCCCTCTTCGGGTGTCTCTAACATGCAGCCAGCCAGCTCTGAGACTTCCATGTGTTAAATGCGCAGCCTTGGTCATCTAGCCTAGTGCTTCACGCCCTGGGCTTGGGAGTGAGAGGATTGATTCCCATTTGGCTGCTTTCAAGTTGTGTGATTGTGGACAGGTTTCTTCACCTCTTTAAACTTTGAAAAGGACACTAACAATGTCATGTTCATGGTGAAAGTCCGATAGCCCATGAAATGTTTCCAGCCATACTGTCTGCAACATAGGTCCTGCCCCAGTGGAGGTAGAACTTCCTATCTCTCGTTCATGCCTTGCAGATCTTTGGTTGCTTCGTGAAGCCTTTGAGCATGCATTCTTCTGTCCCTGGGTGGAAATAAGAGGCTATTGGACCCTACGGGCTCTTTCAAATCATTAATTTTATGTCCTATCTAAAGGGTAGCATGGGACTTGTATTTCGGTAAGAGCTAGACAATATTTAGCAACAGAAGCGATGCGTTGCTTACCCTGGGAGTAACCCCAGACCACTTAGCAATGAGAACAGTTATTCGATGCCTTGATTAGTTAATGTTAGGGTTCTAGAGATGACCACACACAGGCTTTTATAGACAGGCTTTTCCATTGTTGCCCTTTCCCCTTATAACTTGTTTACTTTCCTCACACAGGTGTAGGCAGCAGGGCTTGAATTAGTCTTTTAAGTGAGTGTATAATGGAGATGAGTAATTGCTTGCAGCTGCACGTATCTGTAGGGATTTGTTTTTCTTTTAGTAGGGGACAAGATAATTTGCCAGAGAACTTTGCAAAGTGTCTTCTTGGTCGTCCCCATATGCTTGAGGGTGACTTTGCCTCTTGAATTGAAAAGCCATTAAAGCTTCCACCCTCCTGTGAGACATCATGGTAGCCCGGGGACAGGCAGCCAATTTTACCTTCATGGTTTTTTTTCCCCCCTTCAATAAAAAAAAAAAAAAGGCAATGAGTATGGTTTCATTTTGAGTGAAAATTATAAACCTGAATAGTGGATAGGTTATCCAGGGTAGAGGAGAGAGGTTTCAAGGGACAGGGCACTTCCAAGCTTAACATCTAAAATATCTTTTGAAAGGGAGACTGGGTGGCTCTGTCAGTTAAGCGTCTGACTTTGGCTCAGGTCATGATCTCAGGGTTTGTGAGTTTGAGCCCCATGTCGGGCTCTGTGCTGACAGCTAGCTCAGAGCCTGGAGCTGCCTCAGATTCTGTGTCTCCTTTCTCTGCTCCTCCATCACTCACAGTCTGTCTCTCTCTCGAAAATAAACATTAAAAATGTAAAAAAAAAAATCTTTTGAAGATGAGGTTTCAGGGTGTGACAGATGCAGCTTGAAAATTCAGCTCAAAATCCCACGAAACAAAAGCAATTCCATTGTGTGATTGTAAGACAAAATAAGGTGTGTCCTCCAATGTAATAGTGCAGTTACCCAGAAAGTTGGCAGATGAGGGTTTGTTTCTATTACTGCTGATACCCATTCACAAATACGAAGATTCACATCTACCTAGCTTTTCCCCCGTCCTAAGCTCTTCTGAAGCCTGGCACACCATAGTTGCCTTTTTCTTTCATGTCAACAGTGGCCCCTTGAGAACGTGGTACCTCTAGCCTGATCAACCTTAAACTTGTTTCCATGTCCCTCCCACCCCCATGAAGACTGGTTTTTGAATTGCTGGCGCTGTTGAAAGTTGGCCTTTGAGATCTTCCATTTAGACATCAGATTTTCTACAGCCCCTATATACAGGGACCTGGTAAGGGAGAGCACGGGATTGGCAGCAAAGAGTGGGGATTAAGGGTCCTAGCTGTGCCCCTTCCTGGTTACGTGATCTTGGATGAGCTACTTAACTGTCTGAGCCTCAGATGTATAAGATTGGGCGTAATAGTTTCCTGGGTCCGCATTATTGTGAGGGTGGAAGTGGTCTTCAGTAGTTTGGAAAAGCCACATACTGTAGAGGGCTGAACAAATGTCAGCGTTTTGCGTGTTCAGTTTTCTGGTTTATGCATGGCAAATGCGAGTGAGTAGGAAGAGTTTTTAGTCTGAAATAGTTTGACTCTTGGGCAGTGGCTCACTCCTCTATCCTCCAAAACCAGGTCAGCCTGATCTCAAGTCTTAAGAATAAGCCACCAGTGACTAAATCCCAAATCAGTGTTCTCCACCTGCCTGGGCTTGCTTTAAGGAGTTGGAATAGCAAAGGAGGATGTGGTTAGAGTTCAGGTGTGTGGGTTCAGGGTACCCATCTGGCCCCATCCTATATGACCTTTTACTTTCTTGTAGGGTACTTGTGGTAAGATTAAATGAGGTATTTCATAGACGGTATCAAGAACATTGGTTAGTATACAGTAAATCTATTCCAAAGAATTAGTAAAAGATACAGTTTTTAGAGAGAAGGTCTTAAGATCCCATCTAGGTAATTGCAAAGGAAAGGCTAGTGTTCATCTCATTTTTTATAATTTTCCCAAACGACGCTTCACCTGTTCTTGGTTTCTTGAGCACGTGTGAACTGGTACAGATTCATACCTAATAATGTACTTTGAGTACCTACAGGAGTTGTATATACATTTTCTCCTACTCTGTGAACCAGGCATTATTTTAATCTCTTCCCCCTTTTTTGAAGAAACAATGAAGGCATCACACAATTGAGCCACTTGACCAAAACCCTTAACCAGTGGCAGGATTGGATCTAAACTTGGATTAGAGAGCCTCCAAATGTCTTCTTGCTCATATTCACCCCCTTAAACATCCTTGCCTGCCGAGGAAACAGAAATCTCCTTTTCCCCTTAAATGGCAATGAAAACCTATGTACTCCCACCATAGGTGTATTTCTAGAGTTGTGGGAAAAGACCTCGCATTTGTAAATCAAATCCTATTCTAAATTGACAAGGAATATTGGTATTTAAACAGAATCTTATGAACTCTTTTTGAATTTTTTAGTGAATTTAGATATTTCTGAGTGAGGCTTAAGTAGGACACTTAACCCACCAGCTACTACTGTTATAGCATGCTAATCCATGGCACTGTAAAATGGGCTCATCTTTAGTAAACAGGAACCACTCTTTAGTAAGGTTGCTTTTGATGAGGAGAGGGCTGTGAATTGGACAAAAAACAAAACTGAGCAAACAGGCGGGTTCAGCTCTGTCAGGCCCGCCGCCTGCTCCTGCCACTAGAGGGCAGTATTGGCATTGGAATGACACTGTAGACACTGACAGCTCTTCACACTGAGAGGAAGCTGTGTGTGAAATGTGGGCTATTGCTAAATTTATACAAAATGATTTGATGAAACAATTTGATATGACAGGAAACACCACATGATTGTAATTGGATTCTGCTGTTACTGGCAGCATACTTCCTGAAGGGAATTCTTAAGGTCTAGTGCCCGTGGGTCATGGGGGGTGGTTTACCTCAGGCCACAAATCAAGCCTGTGCCATTTGAGACTAAGACCTTTCCTTCTCATTTCTCTACTTCAACCTGCTCCACTTTTTCCGTTTGCAAATCGTACGCATGACCTTTCAGACTGTAGCCATGACACTGAGGAAGTTGATTCCTCTCTTCAGTGTCTTGGGGAATTCAGTTCTTGGTGTTGTGCCTATGCTCATTAGAGCTCTGTGCGGTAGGTGGGGACTGCTGTCCTCTTGCCCTTGTATGTAAACAAAAAGATGAAGTCCTTGAACCTTCAAGCCTCCCTCTGGTTTGGCTATAGAGCAGGAGCTGGATTATGGGCTGCGTTTTGTTGAACTCCATTGATTGATTTCCGGTGCTCAGGTGTGTGACCTTCCTAGCCCTCTGTCCACTCTATTTCCCCCAGCAGTCCCTAGCACCGTTGGGTTGAAGGTAGTAAGTATCCAGGACGAGATATTTCAGGGTATTTTCTTCAAGAAATATTCTTAGTCAAAATTTTAGACCTGCAGCAGGACACCTTTTTAAAAAACGCTTTGAGATTCTACATCTCTAGATCTTAGTTTTCCATGCAGTTGAAGGGTATCCTGCGGAGGGATCTCATGGACTCTTTACCCAGTTTGCCCTGCTGGTTAACCTCTTGTAAAACAGGCACAGGATCTCAACTGAGATATCAACACTGATCTAGTCAAGATACAGAACATCTCCAGGGCCACCTGGATGGCTCAGTGGGTGGAGCTTCCGCCGCTTGATTTCCACTCAGGAAATCAAGATCTGACGGATGTGAGATCGATCCCCAATGTCAGGCTCTATACTCCGAGTGCAGAGCCTGCTTGGGATTCTTTCTCTCCCCTTCTCTCTGCTCCTGTCCTGCTGGTGTGTACATTCCCCTGCCCTCAAATACCCCCAAAAAACAAACCCCAGAACCTTTCCATTACTACAAAGATCTTGTGTTCTTTTATAGCCACACCTACTTCCTCCCTGTTGAAACCACTACCCTGTTTAACACTTCTCTCATCTTGTAATTTCAGGAATGGTATCTAAATAGAATTATACAGTATGTAACCTTTTGGGATTGCCTCTGCACTCCCCAGATTCCTCTGGATATTTATCTAAGTCGTTGAGTGTGTCAATATTTTTTTTCATTGCTGAGTAGTATTCCGTGGTATAGATACATCATGGGTTAACCATTTACCTGACATCTGCGTTATTTCCAGTCACTGTTGTGAATAAAGGTGACATGAACATTCATGTCACAACATTTTTGTGTTGTAAGTTTGCATTTCTAGGAGAAAAATATCCAGGAGGGTCATTGCTGGCTTATGTGGTAACTTTATATTTTAAAGAAACTAGAAAATAGGTTGGCAAAATGACTGCATTCCCTCCATTCCCCTCAGCAACATGTGAGCGATAGGGTTTCTCTTCATTCTCCCCAGCATTTGGTATTGTCACTATTTTTATTTTGGTTATTCTAAGAAGAATGGAATTCGTTTTAGATCTTTGAAGTCTTTTATCAGCATTGTGTAGTTTTCAGCATAGAAGTCAGATTTGGTTAGACTGACACCTTTGTTTTTCTTGCTGTTGAAGAATGGTAAGTGGTATTGTATTTTTTAATTATCATTGTTCATCATTCATTGCTAGTATATAAGAATACAGTTGATTTCTGTGTGTTTATCTTGTATTCTGTGACCTTGTTGACTCAGTTCTTGGAGAAGAGTTAGAGAGGATATATGTCATAGAATTTTACATAGACCATAATGTCATCTACAGGCAGGGACCATTTATTTCGCTTTCCAATCTGTGTGTTTTATTTTCCCTGCCTCGCACTGGCTCGAATTTCCAGTAGAATCATGGATAACAGTGGTGATAGCAAGCATCCTTGTTTCTGAACTTGAGAAAGCATTCTGTCATTCATCATCAAGTATGATTTTAGCTGTGGGATTTTTGTCAATTTTCCTGATCAGGTTTAGAAAGTTTCCTTATTGAAAGGTTTTTTGTTTTTGTTTTAAAATCATAAGTGGATGTTGAATTTTACTGAATGCATTTTCCATATTAACAAGATCATGGGATTTTTTTTCCTTTTAGCCTATTAATATAGCAGACTATACTGACTTCCCAAATATTGAGCCAGGCTTATTTTCCTAGAACAAATTCCACTTGGTTATGGTGTATAATTTTTTTTAAATTGAGGTATAATTGGCATAGAATTCAGCAATATATAAACATTATATTTGCTATTACTTTAAACACTTTATACATCCATGTTGATAAGAATATTCTGTACATTTTCTTTAAGAATTGTCTGGTTTAGGTATCAGGGCAGTGCTAGCCTCAAAATGGGGAGTGTTCTTGCCTGTTACCTGGAAGAGATTATGTAGAATTGATGTTAATTTAAATATTTGGCAGAATTGCCAGTTAAGCCATCCTGGCCTAGTGAATTCTCTTTTGGGAATTCTAAAGTGGTACTTCAATATCTTTAATAGTTATATAGGGTATTCCAGTTTTGTGTATCACATTGGATGAGTTGTTTGTGTTTTTGAGGAATTGGTCCATTTCGCCTAACTTGTTAAGTTTAAGCCTACAGAGATCCTCCTTGGTGTCTGCACTCCCTGTAGGGATATCACTTTTCATTCTTGTTATCAGTAATTGACGTCCTCTTTGTTGGTCTTAAGCTTTGACAGTTTTATCTATCAACTTTGTGTTTCATTGATTTCACAATTGTTTTTCTATTTGCATTTAAAATTTTTCCTTCTGCTTGTTTACTTAGCTCCTTTTTTTTTTTTTTTTTTGGTTCTTGAGGCATGAGTTTATACTAGAGATCTTCCTCTTTTCGAACATAGGCATTTAGTGCTAGAAGTTTCTCTTAATATTGCTTTAGTTGTGTCCCAGAAATTCTGATTATGTCTTTTCATTTTCACTCGGTTCAGTGTATTTTTAAATTTCCATGGAGTCTTCTTTCATTCATGGTTTGTTTTAGAAGTATTTCAGTTCCAAGTGTTAGGAGTTTTTCCTGTTACCTATTATTGATTTTCAGTTTGGTTTCACTGTGGTTAGTGACTCCAGGGCTTAAATGATCTTAAAGTTGTTGAGGTTTATAACCCTGGATATGGTCTGTTTTGATCAATGCTCTGTAGGTGCTTGAAAATGTATTCTATGTATGGATGGGGTGTTCTGTGTTTATTAGGTCTTGTGGATTGATACTGTGTTCTTCTAGATCCTTGCTGATTTTCTGAGTACCTCTATCGGTATTGAGAGAGGAATATTGAAGTCTATAAGTGTGGATTTATGTATTTTTATTACTCTATCAGTTTTTGCTTTGCATATTTTGCAGTTATACTTGTAAATGCATACGTATATAGGATTGTTTTGTGGATTATCTTTTGTCATATAATTTTTTTGTCACTGGTAACTTTCTTTGGAGTCTACTTGTCCAATATTAATACAGCTATTCCTGCTTTCCTTTGATTAATAACAGCATGATATGTCCTTAGCTCTTTTGTGATACCTGCCTATATTTTTGTATTTAAAGGGAGCTTTTTGTAGATAGCATATAATTGGATCATTCTTTAAAATCCTTTAAAAATTCATTTTAAAAGCGATGTTGGCTGCCAGGTATGTTATTTGAATGTGTAGGCATTGCCATATCTAGAAGAGAAGAGAGGAGTGATGTGGGGAGAAGAATTTCGGGGAGCATGTTCAGAGACCTAACGGAAAAGAGGGGGCTACTGGGTGGTGCAATCAGATGGGCATCTGACTCGATTTCTGCTCAGGTCATGATCCCAGGGTTGTGGGGTCAGGCTCTGTGCTGAGCATAGATCCTGTTAAAGATTCTCTCTCCTCCTGCCTCTGTCCCCTGCTTGTACACATATGTGTTTGTGTGTTTGTTCGTTTTTTCTTTTTCTCTCTCAAATAAGAAAAAAATTATTTCTAAAAAAGGAAAAGAGAACATGGGGATTTTGGAGAAAGTTTTGCTGAGTCTAGTCTTGGTTGCTCTTTGTATAGTCAATAAACAGATAAAGAAATTTACGTCAATTCCACAAGTTTTTATTGGGTACTTCATATGTCTTTATGCCTGTGTCTTTTTCAATATTATCCATAATTACTAAGAACGGATGCCATTTTTCTTCAAGAGTGAAAGGCGAGTGAAGTAATGCAGAGAACACTGGGTCAACAGGAGACTATGGATCTACTTCTCCTGGCTTTTCTACTTGTGTAACACTGGGAAGTGACTAAACCTCTCAGGATGATGATCTATAGTATCAGGGAGCTGGATTAGGTGCTTTTAATTCATCATCCACTGAGTTCAGAGGAAGAAGAAAAGTTGATCTGGGAAGGCTTCATGAAAGAGACCGGACCTATATTAGGCCTTGTAGCTTTTATCAGTGTAGTAAGCCGAGTACTCCTCTGATGCCCTCTTCTTCCTCTGCAGGAGATCCTCAGGTGAGCAGACGTGGGGCATAGACTCCAGAAGCGCGGGTTACGGAGTCCAGACCAAGCTGGTGCTGCTCACAGCCAGTGTCCACCTGCGTGTGCTGCTTGGCCTGCTGGACCTCACGCGGGTGCTCCTCTCCAGGAGTGCCCTTCTCCATCTCTCCTGTCGTTCATTCTAAAAATTCTGAGACTGCCCTGAGTCTTTCTCCTCCAGAGAGGAGTTCTGAACCTTTACCTTCCTAGGACTTTTGTTAAAGATACTCCTATACCTCCTGTAACCCCTTACATTGCTCTCTTCTGTCTTAATGTGTATTTCAAGTTCCTGGAGGGCACGGCCATCTCGTTTATCTACCAAAGTCCTGGAAGGGACTTAAAAGATCAGTTAGAGATGGTTCCTTAGTTGATTATTGGTATCACTTGGGAGCTTAATAGAGATTCTCAAAGCCCATCTTCTATATACTCAAATTTTATGGGGGTATGGAGGTGTTTGAGTGCAGGGGTTGGTTAGAGGGATGTAAAAAGCTGTTTTGTTCAATGCTTCTTCTGGTCTTCAAAGGCCGTCTATGAAATCTAGTGCCTCCTGATCTATATGCATGGCTCCTACACATAACTTACTTCCTGGTTCTTTGCTCAACATAGGATCCTGAGGTTTCTGTCTCTTTTCATGATCATGACTCAAATTCACAATAGGGATAATTCTGCATTCTTAGAATGGGCAACACGCCCAGCTTAAGGCCAGGCCATTGTTGTGTAGAATTGTGCTCCGATGGGTCTCCAGTAGCGTGTTCGGTACAGCACAGCCTGAGTTTTACTCTTATCTTTCTATACAGAATTTAGGAGGCCTGCAATAGGCCTGATGACTCAGATTTTAATGATCCAGCTAGTGGACCATTTACTATTTCTACTGTATTGTAGGAAAGGTGATGTCCAGCTACGAGTGTGAAGAAAATAACTTTTTTCCTTTGGAACACTAAGGCATAATTTCCACATTTGGTGTCAGGAGTTACTTAGAAAATCCAAGTCAAACTTTTATAAAGAAGGAATTGGATTCCTTTGGGTAAATCTAGTGGAAAATTAATCATACAAAATATGGTGCCAAGAAAGCATTTGCAAGAGTGCAGATGCATGAGTATGAAACATTACATTTTCCAGGCAGTGCGCTTCCTTATCAGAGCAGACTCCTTCGTGACTAAAGTGATCATTACTCAACAGTGATGGGTGACAAAAGCTCCTATTTTCCTGCGTTTTAATCATTCCTTTAGAACTGACTGTGGAAGGGGGAAATGCCCTCTTGCTTTGCAGTGCCCATTGCACAGCAAATGGGACACTTGAAGGGGTCTTCTCCCTGGCTCCGGGCAGTGTCTCTATGGACTGAACCCAGTGTGGAGACATTTGCATCCTGTATTCCAGCTATCTGTCTAATGAAGTTAATTATCACACTGATTAGAATGTTTTGGTACTTTGTGACCAGAAGAAGAAACAGAAGCTCGAAAGGCTTTATCTGCTTCAGACTGTTTAGGAGGGACTAAACGTACATAGTGTGCCCTGGGCGCTCCGCTCTGGAGCGGGGCCAGACGTGGCACTGCTCCAGGGGCAGCCATTCGTGCGACAGTCACTCACGATCCAGCTTTTCAGTGGCCCACACCCTGAAATGACCACTGCTACTTATCTGGGACATTTGTTCAACTGTTACCTTCTAAGATGTACTGAATTCTAATACATATGGTATTTTTAATTCTTGCAAACAGTCTTGTTCTGTAGTGTTCCTTTTTACTCTTTAGAGCACCCAGTTCGTTCTTATTTAAAAATATTTACTTTTCTGAATTACTCCATTAGGATCACAACTTGGCTCACCATACACTTTTTAAATACAGATAGTTTTATTGATCATAGCTTTTGTGATTTTTTTTTTTAGCTTTGAGATCTAATATAAAAGTTGAAGGTGTACAGCATGTTGATTTGATACTTTTTTTTGCTTATTTATATATTGCAAAATGATTACCACCATAGCATTAGCTACCCATCCATCACATCATATAATTACCATCTCTTTTTTGTCCTGAGAACATTTAAAATCTAATCTCTCGGCAGTCTTCACGTAAGTAATACAGTACAATATATACAGTATAAATTGTGAATAATAATGCTGCAGTGAACATGGAGTGCAGGTACCTTAAGGTCCTGTTTTCATTTGCTTCTGATACGTGCATGCGTGTACATGCACAAGGAGTGGGATTGCCGGATCATATGAGAATTTTAAGTTTTTGGGTATTGGACATACTGGTTTTCCATAACGGCTGTACCAATTTTCATTCCTACCAATAATGTTTAAAGGTTCCCTTTTCTCCATGTCTTCACAAACATGTTATCTCTCTTCTCTGAGATGATGGCCATCCTAATAGATGTGAGGGGGTCCCTCATTGTGGTTTTGATTTGCATTTCCCTCATGATTAATGATCTAAAAAAACTTTCCTTTTTAAAATCTAACTTGTCAAATTGGTTTCCATACAACACCCCATGCTCATCTCAATTTTTTAACTTCTTATTCAGTTTTTTGAGGGGGGAGGGGAAGAGGGAGGCACAGAACCCAAAGCAGGTTCCAGGCTCTGAGCTGTCAGCACAGAGCCCCATGTGGGGCTTGAACCTACCATTGGTGAGATCATGACCTGAGCTGAAGTCGGATGCTCAACCGAATGAGCCACCCAGGTGCCCCTCATGATGAATGATTTTGAGTACCTTTTTCTAGACCTATTGTCCATTTGTATGACTTTTGGAAAAATGTCTGTTCGGTTTCTCTGCCCATTTTATAATGAGGTTGTTTTTTTTGCTATTCACCTGACATATTTTGGATATTAACCCTTTGTTAGATATATGACCAGCAAATATTTTTCTCCAAGTATGCAGGTTGCCTTTTAACTTTGTAGATTCTTTTGCAGTTGAAAAGCTTTTTTAGTTTGATGCAGTCCCACTTCCTAATTTTTGCTTCTGTCACTTGTGATTTTGGTGTCCTATCCAAAAACTAATTGCCAACATCAAGGAGTGGCTTCCTTATGTTTTCTTTTAGAAGTCTTATGGCTTCAGGTCTTATGTTTGTCTTTAATCCCTTTCAAGTTAATTTTTGAATGTGGTATAAGGTAGGGGTCCAATTTTATTTTTTGTGTGGTTATCATCCAGTTTTCCTAGAACCATTTACTAAAGAAAATCTCGTTTTACCATGGAATATTCTTGGATTTCTTGTCAAATATTGACTGTGTATGTGATGGATCCATTGGGCTATGTGTCTTCTTTTTTTTAACCAGTATTGTACTGTTTGTGTGTGTGTGTGTGTGTGTGTGTGTGTTTATTTTAAATCATAGCTTTGTAGTATAGTTTAAAATCAATGTATGATGCTTGCAGCTTTATTCTTACGATTGCTTTGGCTAGTCAGGTTTTTTGTTTGTTTGTTTCCATACAGATTTTAGGATTTTTTTTCTTATTCCTATGAAAAATTCCATTGTAATTTCTAGGAATTACATTAAATCTATCAATGGCCTTTGGTAAAATAGACATTTTAACAATATTCTTTTGATCCATGGACACAGCATATCTTTTTATTTTGTTTCCTCTGCAGTGTCTTTCATCAAAATCTTGTTGTTTTCAGGGTACAGGTAGTTTGCCTTATGGATTTGACTTTATTCCTGAGTATTTTTTTATACTGTGAATGGGATGGTTTCTTTTTCAGATAATTTTTTGGAGTATAGAAATGCTGATTTCTGTGTAGTGATTTTTTTGTGTGCAACATTACAGAGTTTTTTGATTAGTTCTAACAGTTTTGTGATGGAGTCTTTAGAATATTCTGTATAAAAAAATTATATGGGGATGAAGGAGTGTACTTGTTGTGATGAGTAGTGGGTGTTATCTGGAAGTGAATCACTCCATTGTGTACCTGAAACTAACATTATATTCTGTGTTGACTAACTGGAATTCTAAATAAAAACTTTAAAGAAAGCGGATACCATTTGCAAGCAAAGACCATTTTACTACCATTGTTGTTTGGGTCCTTTTTGTTTCTCTTACCTGCTCTGACTAGGACTTGCAATCCTATGTTGAATAACAGAGCGGGCTTCCTTGTCTTGTTTTTGATTTTAGAGGAAAAGCTTTCAGCCTTTTACCTTAGGTGATACTAGGTTGGGCTTGTCCTATATGACCTTTATACTGAGCTATGTTCCTACTATACTAAATATTTTTGAGTTTTTATCATGAAAGATTGCATTTTTGTCAAATAATTTTCCTGCATCTATTGAGATGATCATATTTTTTATCTTTTATTAATATGGTGTATCACATTTATTGGTATGTGTATGTTAAATCATCATTGCATCCCAGGAATAAATTTTTCTTGATGATACATGATTTTTCCAATGTGTTGTTGATTTTGGTTTGTTAATACTTTGAGAGTTCTTAAGTCTATATTCATCAGGAATACTGGCCCATTGTTTTCTTGTGTTTTTATGTGGCCTTGGTATCAGGCTAATGGTGGCCTCCTAAAATGAGTTTGGGTATTATTCTCTCCAGTTGTTTTTGAAAGGTTTCAGAAGGATTGGTGCTTATGCCTTGAATATTTGGTAGAATTCACCAGTGAGGCCCTCTGTTCTAGACCTTTTTTGGAAAGTTTTTAACTACTGATTCACTCTCCTTAGTATTGGTCTGTTCAGAGTTTTTATTTCTTTGATTCAGTTTTGGTAGGCTGTTTATTTCTAGGAATTGGTCCCTTTCTTCTAGGTTATATAATTTGTTGGCATATAATCATAGTAGTCTCTTATGATGCCTTTGTATTTGTGTGGTATTAATTGCAAAGTCTTTCATTTGATTTTTGAGTCTTCTCTTGGTCTTGCTAAACATTTGTCAATTTTGTTTATCTTTTCAAGAAAGCAACTCTTAGTTTCATTGATCTTTTCGATTCTGGTCTCTATTTCATTTACTTATCCTTTATTTCCTTCTGCTAACTTTGAACTGATTTGTTTTTCTTGTTCCTTAAGGTGTAAATGTAGGTTGTTTATTTGAAATACTTCTTTTCTTAAAGCTTACAGTGATAAAGCTTACATTCCTTATTGAACTGCTTTTGCATTACCTCCTAGCTTTTGATATGTTGTGTGTTCATTTTCTTCAAGATATTTGATACATTGTCTTAAACTTATTTTGAGAGAGAGCATGCACACACACAGGAGGGGCAGAGAGAGAATCCCAAGCAGGCTCCATTCTGTCAGCAGAGAGCCTGACACAGGGCTCAATCCCATGAACTGTGAGATCCTGACCTGGGCCAAAGTCAGCAGTTGGACGGTTAAATGACTGAGCCACCCAGGTGCCCTGTTTCTTTAACCCATTGCTTAATTTCCATGTGGTTGTGAATTTTCCAGCTTTTCTCCTGTTCTCGATATTTAGTTTGATGTCATTATGGTGGGGAAAATCTTCGTAGTAGTATAATTTTAATCTTCTTAAATTTGTTAAGACTTATGACCTATGAACCATCCTAGAGAATGTTCTATGTACTGCACTTGAAGGTATACTCTGTTGCTGTCAGATGGGATGTTCTGTACATATCTTTTAGGTCCATTTGGTCTAAAATATGGTTCAAATTCAAAATTTTTGTTGGACTGATAATACAGAAAACCATTGTTGAAAGTTGATATTCAAGTTCTCTACTATTGTATTGTAGTCAATTTCTCCTACAGATTTTAGTATTTATATGTTTTGGCGCTCTAATGTTGGGTGAATGTGTTTTTATGATCCATTTTTCTCAAAGAATTGGCCCCAAATATTCTTCTATAATGACTTTGTCTCTTACTATTTTTGGCTTAGTCTATTTTGTCATATCGATCTATTCCTGCTCTTTTGTGTGTCCTTAAAGCTAAAATGAATGTCTTTAAGACAGCATACAGTTCACTCCTTTTTCTTACATTTAATCTATTCAGCCACTCTTTTTGGGAATTCAGTCCATTTATATTCAGAGTATTGATGGGCAAAGGACTTACAAATACCATTTTCTAGCTGTTTTGTAATTCCCTTGTTCATTTTCTTGCTGCCTGCATTTGTGGATTATTTTTGTAATGGTATGTTTCGGTGTCCTCTTTACTTTTTGTGAGTCTACTGCATGTTTTAGCTTTGTAGTTACTATGAGGCTTATATAAAACATGAGTCTATACACTTTTACCAGTGTGGTGTACACTTTCATATTACTAATTAGTATTCTTTTACCCTCTCCAATGCATCCAAACCCTCCCCTTCCCTCTCCCCCCTGGGGTGCTGGACCATCTTTGGAAACCTCTTCTGGACTTCCATAAAAGCTCTTTCATCCATGGTTGGTGTCTAAGACTGTTTTCTAAGGGCTCTTGGACTGCAGCTGAGATTGCTAGAGGTGATTCATGACTACAGTCAGGTCCATAGCTTAGGCTCAGGTCTGTCTGCCGTTCACCTGATTTACAGGTGGATGGGACTTCTCCCAGGTCCCTTGCATTTGATATTGAATCCCACAGCTCTTCCAAAGGTTATTTGTCTATGGATGGATCCTGAGTTGATGGGAGTGGGGGGTGGGCAGGAGGGTGCAAAAAAATGAGAAATATCTTACACCACCATGATGCTGATGTTTTCAAAACTCTTATCTCTTGGAGCATAATGACTAATCCCTGCATTTTCTCTCCTTCCTGTTTTTTTTTTTTTATTCCTGTTTGTTTTGGTCTGTCTTCATTTTAGAAGTATTCCTAAATGGTGGTCCTGGGATGTGCATTTTAAGAATGGGTTATTGAAATACTCTTCGGAAAATCTCATGTGAGCATGGGACTGACTTTTGAGATCAAATTTCATTGTGGAGTACTGGATGCAAAATTCAATGTATGTGAATCTTTGTATTGTTACAGTTTTTCCTAGGGAGAATTCTCCAGTCTCCTGCCTAGGGAGCATATGTCTGGCTGCTTTGAGTTTGGGGAGTTAAACTGGGAAAAGAACTAGAGATTTCACATGCAGCATGTGGGTTTTTTCTGAGTTCCCATGACTTCAGAGGCACTTGGTATCTCCAGGGAATTCCTGTGCCTAAGGAATTTGGCTTGTCCTTTGAAATGAATTTATTGCAATTTTAGTGGCGTTGGGAATAAGTGAAGATAAATGCATGTTCAAGTTATGTTTAGTTGGAACCCCAAGGCTGATATGGAGATTTATGGAAAATTCATTTGTCTTCAACAGTTCTGTAAGAGGACTTTAGATACAAGGAGCATATGCACTTTGAGTAGCAACTGATCAACTAGTGACTCTTTGGCACCAAAGAACTTTTATAGTGGTGTTAAGGATTAGGGTGAGCTGAATGACTCCTAAGACCCCTGGCCAGGGACAGTAGGTAGCAATGAGCCTTCAGAATGTCTAAGGATATAAGTTGGGATATAAAAGAATTTGAGGCACTGTCCCTCTTTGTGATATGCAGGGTCATGGGCTTATTTTAACCTGTCTTGACTCTAAGTTAGTCTGTCTTCAACTTTCCAAAGATGGACCTCAGAGTTGCTAAGGCAATACATTAAACTTGCTGAAACTCTTTCACATACATTTGCCCTCCTACATTTTTTTGGTTATGAAAGAGAAATGTGTAATATTCATTGCCACAATCATAAAGAACTTCACAATTACCAAATTTGTTATATATGAAAACTTTTTCATGATAGTCCCTAACAGTACAGTGGGTAGAATTTGAAAAATCTTAGTTTCATAGAGAGTGGCTGTTTAACTGGAGGTTCATTATCATTCTTTATTCTGGGACCACCTTCCCCCATCCCGTGGACCTTTAGCTAAATGCAGAGCAAAGTTTCCTTTCTGCACTTCAAAAGGGTTGAGTCCCAAAGAGCTAAACTGTTTGAATTTACAATTTAGAAGTATGTCTTTACAGACAGAATTGCATTTCAGAGGATTATTTTCTTTAGAACATGCTTTTCTGTGTATAGATTTGGATTTCCCAACAGCAATCTAGTCTTGTCTTTGCTGTAGATAAGTTCATATGCATTTGCTTAAGCCACTGATAGAATAGAAGACCTGGCTGGAAAACACGTGTAGATAGGCTACATAAGATGAAAATCCTAAGTCTGATGTAGTTCAACATAAACTAGACTGTTGAGGCCCCAAATCTTCCATTGGAGAGTGAAATGTCCAAACCTGGGAATTAATCTGCATTAAGTACACTCTTGTGTATTTTGGGGCTGTTGGTTTACAAATTGGCTGCCTTCTGTGGAGGGCAGGGAGAAACCAAAGAAAGAGGCAGGCCACTTCTGATTAAGTGGCAATTCTAATAAGCAAGAAAACTTATTTATAAGACTTGTCTTGGGCGGCTATGAGACCAGTAGATCTCCACACCTGGCTGCCAAATCTTAAAAATCTATGTGTAGGCCCTACCTGGGTTCTTAGTCACATATGCCATCCAGATGGTCTCAACACCTGAATTTGTTTCACTGCGGGGCACCTGGGTGGCTCAGTCGGTTAAGTAATGGACTTAGGTTCAGGGTCATGATCTCAGTTTGTGAGTTTGAGCCCTGCGTTAGGCTCCATGCTACAGGCGCAGAGCCTGTTTCGGATTCTCTCCTTCTCTCTTTGCCCCTTTGCCTGTACATACTCCCCCTCTCATTCTCTCGCTCTCAAAATAAGTAAACTTAAACTAAACCTGTCTTACTGAAAACCTGGGATGTGTTCAAGGATCTTCCACTAGGGAATGTGTATGGTTCATAAACGTTCCTAAAACAGTCTGGCTTGGAGAGCTACAGGTATGAATCTCTTGAAGTTAGCCTTGGTCTTGGCTTATAGGTTTTGAGAGCACCATATATAAAAATAGTTTGTTTTTCTGCCTTATTTCCTTTTCCTTCTGTTATCTCCCAAACAGCAATAAAATCTGGTAGACTTGATCTCCACTGTAACTGGATTTGAGGAAGCCCTAGACCCAGGCATCAGGCAAAGCAGTCTAAGGGAGAGGAGTATGGCCCAATTAAAACAACAACAGTAAACTTAACATCTGAGAAGGTGGCAGGAGGTCATGCATGGAGGCATTAGTCCGTATAAGATGCCTGGAGCTGAGTGGCTGGCTCCGGTGTCCAGATGAATTTGAAGAGCATGCATGCATTCCCCAAAGAAACTTGAAAAAGACTAAATTTGTCAAGTCAAATGGGATAAGGATCTTACAGACACTGTAATTTGGGGGTTGGGGATTCATGAGAGGCCTCGACCCATACTAGTTGCATTAGATAAAACAAATTATAGTTTTCATCCCTCCTTTCACTTCTATAGACAATATGCTCTATTCTTTTGAATAGAATTCTACTTGCTCTATTAGTAGAGAAGCTACTGTTTCTCCTTTCCCACCCCCATCTCTTGAACAGGTACCTTACCACCTTTCCTTGAGCTTTTTTGTTGGACTAAACAAAAAATGTATTAAGACATTCCAGGTGCTACCTCTTTTCCCTTATTCTTAAAGACTTCTCAAGATTCTTCAGGAAGTCTCTACAAATTCTGCCAACCTGGTGACTTTAATCAATACGTCAGGACCTGCTGGTTGTGCTCGGATGTATTTGCTCACATGTATGTTTCCAGTCCCTTGTCCTTCTCATTCTGTTTGTCAGTGTGTTTGCTTTGCTTTTACTGCTAGTAAGTACGTCATCTCTAGGCTTAGGGAAGTAAAAAGAAATTCCTCACTCACAAAATGTCTAAGACCCCCAGCCAGATCACCCCATTTCCTTTTTGTGGGTATAAACCTTCTTTGAAATTCTTCACTATATTTTTCCTGGTATTTTATTTTTGATATATATTTTTTTAATTGTTAAATAGCTAGTCCCCAGAGTAGTGCCTAGTGTCTAGTAGGTACTTAACAAAAATTTGGGGGAATATTTATTCACACATAAAACGTACCAAAACTTGGTTTCAATTCTAAATTCTCAAAGGAGGTGGGCCTATATTTTAGGATTTAGGAATAGACCATGATTCTCTGGCACCCCCTCTTCCTTTCTAAATTGTATTATGGTGGCCTCCAACCCTGGCCTCCAACCCTCAAGTGTTCCATGCAGTCTATAAAGTGTCCACAAATGTTCTTCCAAGTCTCTTGGACCTGTGAGTGAATAGTAATTGAGCCGAGATCAAATCCCAGGCATGGTGTAGTTGCTTTATTGGTAACTATATAATTCAGTTACTATAAGCTTGATGTTGATAACATTGATTTTTCTAAAGAAGGAGTTGGAGGGGCAGGGGCCAAGGTTCTACCTCTAGGAATCTTGTTAGGATCTAGGATTTGAATGTAAGTAAAGTCTGAGTCCATGTTCTTCATAACTATGCTAGCCTCTCTTCCTGCCCCAGGCTCCACAACACTCTGGCTTGCCTTTTCTTCCAAGAGCCACCTGTTCCTTTAGTGTTAGCATTAGGGAAACTGATTTATGCAATGAGGAAACATCCTAAACATTTTGGAGACTTTTGTGACTGTGGTCTAATTATAGTTGACTGTATTATAGTATATGTTTACAAACCTTTGTTATTTATAACTATTTCTTATTTAAAATATTTTTTTAAGACTATTGGTGTGTCCTCTCTTCCACACTTGCCACATCTTATCACTCCTGCATTTATTTAGCACCCGTTAAGAGTCTGACACTATCCTAGACAGTGGGGTCACAAAGATCCTCAAATATATATGTTCACTTCTCTTTTCAGTTTAAATCTCCTCAGTGTCTTCTCACTTTCTTAGGCTCAGTTGTGAACACCTCAGCATGACTTTAAAAACCCTTCAATGATTTGGTTCCTGTCTCCCTCCCTCCACTCTCCTTTTCTCCTCATTCTCTACTCCCCACCCCAGTTTCCATTTTCATCTCTTCTCTACTTCCAACACCCCAATTAATGAACTCTTCTGAATTTCTTTCAGTGATGCTGTCCTGTCACGGCTTAACAGTTCCTTCTCCTGCTTGGAACACTATCCTCCAAACTCTCCACAGGAAGGTTTTTTAACCGTCATCGTCTGGGTGAGGGGCCCCTTCTCCCCGCTTCTGCAGCCTCTGTACTTCCCTGATTGTAGGTAGGGGAGGGCTCTACTCTTTTCCTCACCACATTGTGCCCTCAGTACAGTGCCATTCCCGGTAAGGACCAGGCAGTGCGGTGGCAAGAGGCATGGAAGGAGGGATGAGCTGTTCGGGAAAGGGCAAGTATTTTGATTATTAAAACTTTTCTGCCTGCATTGAAAAATAGAAAAGCATTTCCTTCCAAGTAACTATTATTATTAGCTTCATCTATCTTCGTTTCCTCCCCCCACCCCCCCGGAAGGATTACAATTCATCCCTTATTTCTCTTCTTTGAGCTCAAAGGATACTGGAACCCCTGTTGAAAGCAGAAAGAATTGGTAACGGGAAACCTCTTATTTTTGGCAAAACCCAGTGCTTTATCACACATTTTGGAAACTTCAAAATTCCTTTGTTGAAAGTTATGTGTAAAGAAACGGGGAGCTTTCCTGGAATCCCTTGGATTAGCTATGGGTGAGTGAAGACACCCTGGGGTTGCTGTGTGTGTGGGTGGAGGGTCCGGTGTTGCTGGAGGCCACCAGCTGAACATGGGGAGGGTTGGGATGGGGTTCTTGCAGCAGTGATGATCTCCTCCAAGCATTGCTTCTTTGGTGGGAAAGGAGAGCGGGAACTGTTCTCCTTTTCCCCCCTTTACAACTGACCTAAACACATTTGATTTGACTTTGTGAAAAATGCAACAATAGTCACTTCCTCAAGCTACTCATCTTATGTGTTCAATTTCTGGGATTCACAAGAATGCTATCTATATCATGGAAGATAAGAGATGAACTTTTTTGGGAGATTTGTTTAATTGCAAAATTAAATTTCATATGTGCTCAGACTTTATAGTTAGATGTTCACATGCACCTTAAAAAAATCAAAGTGTTTTTTAAGTCATTTCTCATGACTCAGCTCTTAGAATTCTGGGCAAGAGAGAGAAATTTAAATAGCAAGGAAATGGTACAGTAATGAGAAGAGGAAATGTTGCATGGTAATGGTCAAATGTCATCTGCTTAACATTTGGGTCTGGTTTATGCTTCTAGCAGGATACAGGTAGAGCTGAAGAACAAAGTGCAAATCAAAAGTATAATTTCTCCCTCTTTTCCATTATCCCTAGAACTCTGATTTATACCTGCCTTTTCCTCCTGTCCACCACCAAATGAGGCCTCTATTCTCCTTGCTGCCCTTGTCAACTATTGCTCACTCTTCACGTGGGAATGGACCTACTGCTCCCTCCTCAGAGCTGCCTCATCCCAGCGCCCTCTCCTGCTTCCTGCCTGCTTCAACCACCAGTTACTGCAGTTACTGTAATCACACTGAGCCTAAAGGATATGGCTGCTCTCCACATTGGAATCTGCCCAATAATGAAGCCAAAAGAGGAAAAGCAGAGCTTAGAGATGAAGAGGGATAGCCATGATTATATTGTTTGAACCTTGAGATCCAGCCATGTCTGAAGTCAGTACTACCATTTAGACTATTCTGCTTATACTAGCTTTAATGACATTTTGATAGCCTTCATATCTTGGCTTATAAAGGTCCCAACACATTGTTCCAGGGCTGTGGTCATTAAAAACCTTGACTCCTTTCCTAGAAGCTAATGTATGCATGATAGTGTATCTCTTGATAGTCCCAACTGGGCCCACAGCAGTGCTGGCAGCAGTATCTGTTTTTACCTCTAAGCTCGGCTGGCTTCATTACTGGGGAGATTCTATATGCTATCCTTGAAGGCCCCTAGAAGCTCAAGACTCCTGTCCCCAGTAGAGAAAAGGCATTGTTTTCCCCCTTCTAGAGCTTATGGAGAGATCTTAGAGAGGGATCCTGATTATTTGGCTCCATCAGAGACTAGACTGATCCCTGAAGTAATCATGATACTTAGGGAAAAGAAAACTTTGGACAGGCCAGGCCTGATCTCATGGCCGTCATTTGGGGTGAAGGCGGGGCCAGCACAATCAGAACAGGAAAGGTATGCTCTCAGGCTGATGAAGAAAGGGATTATGGAATATCCATTTGGATAAGCAAGGGTTACTCCTTGCCTTAGTCTTGGTATTGGACCAGGTCCCTGGGGAATTTATGAAGACTACTTTGTTTCTGGGAAGAGTGGTCTGTGTCTTCCCATCTTTGGATGGGCGGCCTTGATGCCTGTGCCACAAACCTCTTCCCCTGGTACGAATACCACAGTTGTCCTTGTTTTTGGTCTTATCCTCATTTCACCAGAAATCAGCTGGAGGCAGAGGCTTCTGTGCTACTTCTTTTATTAGGGAGTGTAATCCCAGGGGAGAGGAGGAAAGGAAAATGTAAATGAGTTGGGAGAGGAGAGAAAGCCAATACAAAGGTGCTAGTGAACCAGCTACCACTTGGTTCTCAGTCTTGCAGGATCACCTTCTTAGAGACTGTGCGAATGGCAGGTTTGTAAGAAGCCCTTTCCAAGGGAGAAAGGCGCTCATGGCTAAATTCTCTGGCTGTTGGTCAAAAGCTAACCGTCAAGTGTGAATTTCTCTGAACTTCTTGAATATGCATATGTAGGCTCTGTAGTGTTTCCCATCTCCATACCAACAAGAAGCCCTGGGCAGGAGCTGTAGAAATACTTGGTGCAGATATGAGAAGAGGTGTTAAATTTTGCTGCCATACTACAAAATGGTTCCCTCTTGGGGAGAAGAGTGAAGTCAGAGGCTCTTTCAAGGTAATTGTCAGCTGCAAACTCTGAAAAGACTTGGATCATGGTTTTATTTATTTAAAGGCTAGTTTTAAATAAGTATTTCTTGATTTATTTTATCTTTTTAATTTTTTCGTTTATTTTTTGACAGACAGGGGGAGAGAGTGAGAGGTTGAGGGAGGAGCAGAGAGGGAAGGGGGGAGAGAGAATCTCAAGCAGGCTTTGTGCTATCAGCACAGAGCCCAATGTGGAGCTTAATTTCACAAAATGAGACCATGACCTGAGCCTAGACTAAGAGTTGGATGCGTAACTGACTGAGGCACCCAAATGCCCCTTGACTAATTTTATCTTTAAGTAAACTCTACACCCAACATGGGGCTTGAATTTATAACTCAAAATCAAGAGTTGCATGCTTTTTTTTGGGTTTTGTTTTATTTATTTATGAGAGAGAGACCACATGAGCGGGGGCTGGGAGGTGTCAGAGAGAGAGGGAGACACAGAATCTGAAGACAGGCTCTAGTCTCTGAGCTAGCCGTCAGCAGAGAGCCTGATGCGAGGCTCGAACCAATGAACTGTGAGATCATGACCTGAGCCAAAGCCAGATGCTCAACCAACTGAGCGACCCAGGCGCCCCAAGAGTTGCATGTTCTCCTGGCTGAGACAACCAGGTGCCCCGACAAAGAGGTTAATGAAACAAGCATTATGTAGTTTCAAGCCATATAGTTACAGCTAGTCACAAGGTGCTGATTGATTGATACTTATCATCTTCTGTCTTTTAGATTATCCCCACCTGGGACCAACATGTCAGTGTGTATGAGATTCTATGCCTTCTTGTCAGCCTGTAATTGCTTCAATTGTTTGTTCTTACTAAGCAGAGAAGCCCCAGGGGATGTTACCGGGAATCTTCTTGACTTGCTCCTCCCTTCATCCATTGTGTAACAGCTACCTTGGCTTCTGCTGGCAGTCGGGATCAACTCCCTCCTACCAATGGAAGGACTTTTTTGTCTAGTAGCAGGAAGAAGCCAGTGACCTTTTGGTACTAAAGTGAACTCTTATGCACACCATCCACCCATGGGGAAATCTGTTGCTCACGCTCTTCATCCCATTTCCACCCCCAGAATTGGAAAAAGGATGAGAAATGCAAATTCCATAGTAAGTCATCGGGAATAAAGACCAATCCTATTTCATTCCTTGGTATCTGAATTTCCGTATTCTAAGTATTGAGGCATAATTCTTACTCCTGAAATACACATACCATATTCTAGAGAAGAGATCCTCAACCTCATAATGGTTGTCCTCAATTTGGCACATTAGCTGAGCTTTTAACAGACTATTCACTCTTTTGTTAGGTTGGCTGCTTTAGGGTGACGAGCAATTGACCACATGGTCATGTACCCATTGTTGATTGTTGAAGAGAAATTGGTCCCTTGGTCCAAAGCAATATTAGATGGGAACTCATGTCAGTAAGATGGGAATTCTGTAAGTTCTTAGATGCTAATACTGGCAGTAGCACTGTAGTAGGGAAGGCAGGCCTGTATCCAGAATAGATACGGATTCTGGTTGAGATTAATTGCCATCTCCTCCAGGATATGGCATTTGATATAATTACCCTGTCATCAAACAGTTGGTGGATTTCTTCCAGAATAGTGCCATCTGAGGGATCAGCATTAGTCTTTCCTTCTGGCAGTTTGTGCATGAATCAGTAGTAGACCTAGATGAGTCTTGCTGAGAGGGAGGCCATGCTGCAGGGTTCTTGCCCAGCCTCCATTCCTACTGCCATGGTCCCTGTTCATGGGCCCATTTTGCCATCTTGAAGTGGTCGAGGGGACATCCTGGCTGATGTCCACAGGGCAAATCATTCCTATCCATCTGGCTTTTAATAGTCTTTTCTATGGTGATTGTTCTCTGAAGGACAATGAGACCTCAAGTTTTGCCCATGGTCCTATGTTATATTTCTTTCAGACCTTTCTTTCCAGTATTCTAATTTGTTCTGCCAGGTCCCTGACCATCTGGCCAGTTAATTCACCACTTACCGGGATTCCTTATATATCTGTACTCCAGGCCATTTATGTCTCCTGCAAAGTGAACAACAAAATATACTGCTCATATTTCTGACCATCAGGATATCCTTAACTACTGCCCTTTAGGGCCTCTCTGAGGAGGCCTGAAATGCAAGGAAGCGAGAGTGTAGGAAAGGGGGAGTGAAGCAAGGAAGGTGGAAAAATCTACCATGATGGCATATTACCAGTGATGTCAAGTGGTATTGGTCCCATAAATGACTGTTTCTCAGGACAGTCTGCTTGGAGAAGAAGGGAGAAGACTTGGGGCAAACCCCTGACCAATGACCTAAGTTTATTCTGCAATTTTAGGTCACATATGTTGGGTTTGTTTCCATTTGGATCCTATAGGATAATCGTTCCCATCAATGGGGAAACCTTGAGGCAGAGGCAAGAGAGGAGACATGATATGGGTATGTGATGAGATGGGTTGTACTCATGTGAAATTGGTCAT